>JBBYHO010010198.1:0-13423 GCA_038382025.1 Adansonia gregorii
AAATTGAAAAATTCATACAATGGACTTGGAATTGCATGTTAGTGAATAAATAAACAAGTAAAGAGAATAAATAGAAAATCAAACTTGGTAATTTATAGAGGGTTGTCCTCATGCCTACATCTTCTCCTTAACCTCACTTGCCAAGGAGTTCTCTAAGTTATTAACCTGATTATTATTTTTCAAAGACAAGATATAACCTTTACACTCATATCTTTCAAAGCTTAGATGGCAACCTCTCGTCTTTTCTTAGGTTAAGATATAACTTGAATTGTTACTTTTCTTGGAATTGCATCTTAAATTCTTGACTAATTTTGTTAATCAGATAGATGATGTGTCTAAACACAACCAACTTCAACGTGTCGCACGCCTTAAGCATACCAAGTATTTTTTTAATCTTTTTTTAATTTTGAATTAAATTTTAAAATAAATTATGAAAAAAAAAAGTAAAATTAAAAATGTAAGAAAAAAATGTATAAGAAAACAAGGAAGAAGAGAAAGAAAGAAATGGGAGGACGGAAGGGAAAATAAGCAGCCTTAGTTGTTGAGGCAGATTATCATTGAGTCAGCCCCTCCATGATCCCCACAAAAATTGTGGGGAAGAGACCCCCATCGCAATTTGCGTTCTACAAAATTATAGTCAATCTTTGCTAAAAGAAATATCCAAGATAATCCAAAATAATAATACCCATTCCCCGATAAGTGTCTCTCCTTTTTGACATCTCAGGAATAGCCATAAAGCGGCAATCACTCTCCAAGATATGCAAGGTTTTGTCGGTAAATGCAGCCAATTTTCTGTTTTGTTTGGTACAATTATATTTTCAGTGGGGTAAGGGACTATTGCAAGCGACAATTTTACATCTATTCAAGAGTCGTAAATCAATCTATGCTAGAGGAAAATTCGTACTTTTTTGAATTCCTTAATTTCGTGGTACTATTTGATTTCACTATTTGGTTTATTAAAATATACCTCTATCTTGTCTCAATTTAATTTTCCTTTTTGGGCCAAAATCTTATCTCAAATTGAATGTCATTATCTTTTGGAAAATTATTCATCCAAGATTTTGTGTCTCTTCTCAAAACCCACTGATAACTCTATTTTTGAGTAGGATTAAGCTGTCTTATATTTTTATACAATTTTAAGTCGGATTAATATTATCATAAATCAAACATTAGTTTTAATTATTTATCTGCTGTACTCGTCATTTTTATAAAGTTAAAAATTAATTTAAAAATTTTAGTATTTTGAACAAAAATATTTTTTAACATATATTAGTGATCGAACATTATTATTATCGAACAAATAATTAGATACTTTAATTAATTTGAATTAGATAATAAATTCAACAATTAGATCAATAAAATATGAATATAATAAAAAATACTAAATGGTTTAAACTAAATTAGTTTTACCTTGTTTAAGTGGATTCCCACTTTTATATATGCTGTACCAATTTTTATATATTTTAACCTGTTACGCGAAAAAGGATCTTGGTGATATCTTATATTTAATAATTTAATCCTGGCCAGTGGTGGTGGGCTTTCTTGGCTCTTGAAAGTTTTGTATTTCAAGTATAAAATGATGAAATCTTATTCTTGACCTCGTAATTTGACCCTCTCTCGTAAGTTTTTTTTTTTTTTTTCTCTTATTGCAAATTTTACATGTTACGAAAACATTTTAGTTTACTTGTCAAAAGGATAAAAACACTTTTTAGTTTTAAATAACAAACAATTCGGTATTTTTACTCCAACTGATATGGAAGTGCCTTGTTTTTTAGTTTCTTAAATTATGAATTAACCTTTATTTATCATTCTAAAATCCCATTTTAAACAACTCTTAGCAAGGTAACATTGTCAAATAATTTTTATTTTTAGGTTATTCAAAATGAAAATTCATCTATAAAATCAAGTATATATGTAATTTTTTTCATCACTTGTTTTACGTGCTTTCATTTTTTATTATTAAAATGTTGTATAACTTCATTTTTCATGTCGAAATGTTAAAACGTTAACGCTAATTTTAGGAAATATGAAGTGCTTTAGTAATTTTAAATTTTTAATTATAATTGCGAAAAGGAATTTGGAGCCATATGCCAGGCCAAGATGTATACTTGCTATAATTAAAAAAGAAATAGACCAATAGAGACAAATAACACCGTAACATCTTATTAATTAAATAAATAAAAGTTATCCCAATTCATTGAATCAATTTGGGATAACTTTAAGCAATTGGTTATCACATGGTAAGCAATTACTTCACAAGTTATAAATTATTTTTTGAATATTACAGGTTGTATTTATGTTTTTTTTTGTTATAATTATGTTTAGAGTATAAAATATATAAAAATTTTAACAATTATATATAGGTTTTCATAAATTATTATATTCATGTATATTAGTTTTATTTTTCATGTTGTATTGTAGTTTGCTTATTTTTTATTGTAGTATTATGTCATGTCAAAAATTATCAATTCTAATTAGCATTATTCAACTAACTTTTAATTTTGTGTCAAAAAAGTTAAAGTTACACGAGGAGAAATGCAAGCTTTTTAATAAAAATCATGTGTTACTTTGTTGTATTATAATCATACTCAGGGTGTTACATATATATAGAGTTTGACATGTTATGCATAGATTTTTGAACATTAGTACATTCTTGTCTTGTTAATATTATTATTATTTTTTTGTTCCATTCTTTGTTATTTTCTCCTGTCTTGTCCATAATTGTCACTTCTAATTAGTAATATCAAAATAACTCTTAATTATGTGTCATGTTAGTTTTATATAAATAAACACATTCTTGTGGTTATCTTATTTTTTTATGCTATGTTATATTTTAGTTATTTTTTATATTAGGTTCATATGTAATAATTTTCAATTTTGTATCATGTGTTGTATAGTGATTGCTTTTTTTTAAAAAATAAGATTATATATTAATTTTTTAAAAATTATTGAATAAAATTTATAATATTAATAAATTATCAATAACAATTAAAATATTGAATAATAATATAAGTTTATAAGTAATTTTTTTAAACCCAAGTGTTGAATCAAAAGGAAAAAAATAGTATGATCATTAAATAGTAAAATAATTATATTCAATGATATAAATATGGGTTATTTGAAGGGTTGTTAGTTTCATATTTTATTATTATTTCTTAATATGATTAAAAATGATAGATATCAATAAAATCTAAATGAATTAAATTTTTGCACCCATCTTAATTTTTTACAGCAATGGTATATATAAAAAATTAGATTCGTATGTTTGTGTTGCATTTGTAATATTTTATATCAAAACAACACAAAAATCCAAACACTATTTTATGCATAATGTTTAGCAACTTAATTAAGAATCAAATCACTACCAATTAGTTTTTTTAAAAAAATTACGACCAAATTGTTGTATATGGGGGTTGGACTAATTCAATTAAAGAACAACAATAGTGGAGAAAAGATAAAATCAATAAGGTTGTAGGCAAGGCACTTCTAGTAAGCTTTTTTTAGGATAATAGTTTCTCCACGAAGGTGCAAATGGTCTTTTTATATCCTTAAAATACACTACTTACTCGAAAAAGAATATGGTTATGCTTCAAGTTCTTCTTGAACACAGATGAACCATGAACCCATAAAAGAAAGTGAAAGAATAGAAATGATTCTTAAAAAGAATTAGATGTAAAGAAGCTAGAACTTTGTAAAATAAATGTTAAATGAAGTATTGATAAGCCTTAATATGTGTTTGAAACAACCTTTCATGATCAGAAAGGGGACTCACAACTTGTGAAATGCAAGAAAATATCCGGTAGACAAATTGTTTGAATATCTAGACAAGGGACTCAAATCCTTGATTTTAGGATTCTGATCCCTTAGGCAAGAATTTTATAAAACCTTAGGATCCTATAAGGTATTCAAATCTTTTTCTCAAACATTCTGATCCCTTAGGTAAAACTGTAATAGATTATAATTTTAAACTTGTCATTTAATTTTTGTTTAAAGAGTTCGAATCCTTTTGCCTATCTTTATTCCAAAGGCTTATAAATTACTTTCTAATTTTAGTTTCCAACGTAAATGCAAATTATATGCATTTAAACTTTTGCAAATCATCTAAGACACTTTGTAAAATATTCTTTTTGGTAGTACATACAACACAAATGTTAATTCTAATGTTTAAAAATTTAATTAATAATCAAGATCTGTACCAATTAGTTCTTTGAAAAAAGCTCTTAAAACTCCTACTAAATACAACATTCTTATTGTAGAGATTAACTTTAGCTCTTGAAATAAAATAGTACATATTGTATCGTTTAGACCAGTTAATTCTAACTCAAGCTTGAAACAATTCAATCAGCCTTCCTGAACTAAAATCTAATGCAACCTAATTTGAGTAGAAAAAGTCAAAAACTTGAAATTGACCAACTCAAACCTGAAATAACTCGAATTCAAAATAGCCAAACTAAAAAATAAACCTTATATGAAATAACTCAAACCAAAGTGATCCAAACCCAAAATGATCGAAACCCATATTGATGAAACCTGATAAACTTAAATGTTAAACCTAATTGACCCAAGCTTGTTTAACTAGAGTGCTAAACTTGATCAAACCTGAACCCATAATGAACTGAATCTAGAATGACCTAAACCCGATTAACCCGAGTGCTAAATACGATTGACTAGAAGCCAAAATGGCCCAAAACCAAAATGGCCTAAACCCAAAAAAAAAAAAAACCAAACCTAAAATAACCCAAAAATAAAGTGATCTAAAACAAAAATGACTCAAAAATTTAAAAAACTGGAAATAACTCAACTCGAATTAACTCGATCTAAAACATATTCTATCATTCATTTAAAAGTCTAGTATAAGTAGATATATTTTTTATGGTATTGGCACGTATTCGTCTCAATCTGTTTGTGTGCCATTTTGAATTTTCTAATATTTTTCATATATGTTTAACTTATTTCAAGTTCTTTAATAAAATATATATTATATATGCATTCAAATATCAATTATATGCTTATATGTTTATATGTAAACATAAAATTTCAAAACTATAATACTTAATATTTAAAACTTTTAAATATAAGATAAATAAAATAAATAGAAAAAACTATTATTAATCAGGTTAAATAATCTAATTTAATGTAAAACCCCCAATCCAACACTAATAAACTTCGAGAATCCATTCTGGTATATATGTAGAGACTTGAATCTTTACTTGTGAGTCGATTTTTTATGAAACAATGCCATAAGACTTTTAGGTCAATGTAGACAATACTTCACAAGATGTGGGTCATAATAAATGGCATCGAAAAATCACTAGCCAAAATATATAAGCTAAATGCTACATTATGGAAGCCACCTCTAGCATCATAAAAGAGCTAAGTGTTACACCATGGAAACCACCTCTAAAATCCTAATGCTTTATTCTAGTGTGATTAATGAAGATGTCAAGTTTTAATAGAGGGAGTTCATAATTCCCCAAAGCCCACATCGATAAAAACTCTAAGAATGAATCTCTATATGTGTGTATGTGTGTGTGTATGCAAAGATTTAAGCCTTACTTGTGAGGCACTTTTTATGGAATAAAATTGTAAAACTTTTTGGTCAAAGTGGACAATAGATCCTAGGGTTAGGTGGGTTTCCACAAAGCCATGAGACTTTTATGTCCAAGTAGACAATACCTCACTGTTTGATGTACGTCTCCATAATGGTATCAAACCAATCACCAGTTGGAATATTAGAGTTAAGTTTTACATGATAGGAGCCACCTATAGAATCTCAAAACCTAATGTGATCTTGATTCTGCCTATTTTGTATTAAGCTTGATGAGGACATTAAGTTTATTAAGAGAATGAAGTTTGTAATAACCTATTCCCATATTGCAAAACTTGAGTACTTATTATAATATTGTGTGTGTATATATATATACATATGCATATATATGTGAAGTGGGAAATTTAAGTATTTATTATGATATTGTATATAAAAAGACTTAAAGCTATACTTATGAGAAACCTTTTATGGGACAAAATCGTGCAACTTTTAGGTCAATAATATATGATAATGGTGGACAAGTTAGGTGTACTCTCCATAATTTAATTAAAGCAATCATCGGTCGGAATATGACAACTGAGTTTTACATGGTCGGAACCACTTATAGAATCCCCACATTTAGTGTGATCTTGATTATGCCTATTTTGTGTTAAGCTTGATGAGGACGTTAAGTTTAACAAGGGAATGAAATTTGTTCACCTCACCCCTGTATTGGGAAACTTGAATATTTATTATGATATTATATATATATATGTAAGGACTTAAGCCCACACTTGTGGAGAACTTTTTACAAGACAAAATCGTCATTCTTTCGGGTCAATGACATCTAATAAAATTGGAACGATACAAAAAGATTAGTATGGCCCTTATGCAAGGATGACAAGAACAAATTAAGAAATGGTCCAAATTTTTAGTCATTTCTAACAACATAAGGAAACTACATGCTACACAGTGGCAACCAACTAAAATCCTAGCCAGTGGTTATGTTTGCTCCACGTGTTAGCTTAACGATAACGTTAAGCTTTAATAGGGATTTGTAACTCCTCTAATCTCGCATTTGGAAACTATAAGGATCCACTATCACATATATGTAGAAACTTAAGCCTATACTTATGCGGGACCATATTATTAGACTTTAAGGTCAAAGCAGATAGAGTTATAATCTAGTCGAAGTTGACTGTTAAGATGCTCGAGCTTGTTGTAACATGAAATTTAGCTCGACCTTGATCGAGTTTATTTTTTAAGCTTAAGCTTGACTTGAAATAAAATCAAACTACTCGAGCTTGACTCATTTAGGCTTGTTGCTCAATTTACTTACTCAAGCTTGTGTAAAAGAGCTCAAATATGGATTAAGCTTTTTCATGTCTAAAATTTTTTATAATAATTAAACATAATAAAAAATGAAAATGATAAAAAATAAAAAAAAAAGTGTACAACAACCAAATTTATAAAATTTTAAACAATAAAAAATAAAGAGCTTAATTCTCCAAAATCATGTAATATTTCATAGGGATTAGTGTCAATGTGCTTAACACATATGATTTGGAATTGATGTTAGCAACGAGAAGAAGAATGACTTGAGAAAATAAGATAGGAATGGAGTGGGATTGTGGCTATGATTATGGTAGTGGGTGAAGGTGTAGGTGTAGGTGTAGGCGAGGTAGAGAAATGAGAATAAGTGAGACTTAAAAGGAGAGAAAGAATGGCTGAAAGTGAATTAAGAAAAAAATAGATTTTAACTTAAGGGTAAAGTACTGAATCAATAATAAAAAAAGTATAAACATATTAAAAACAAAAAAAAAAAGCACTTGACTAGGCACATGAGCTATTTGAATCACATGTTAAAATACTCAAACTAGGCTTGCTTGAGCTATTCAAGCTCGATTTGATAACAATCAAATCAAATTCGGGTAGCTTGCAAGTATAGCTATCTCATTTATACCCCTAAAAATATACAATATCTCATAGATTGGGTGTAAGTCTCCACAAATATTATTTAAGCAATCATTAGCAGAAATATAAGGACAAAGTTCTACACCATGAGAGCTACCTTTAGAATCCTGAGAAAGTTAAGTGCTACACTATAAGAGTCACCTTTAAAATTCCAACACCTATTGTGATCCTACTTCTATTTGTTATGGGTTGGGCTTGATAAGAACATCAAATTTTAATTAGGAAAGTTTGTAACATCTCACATTAGAAAACTCTGATGATCCACTATGATATATATATATATATATATACACACACAGAGAGGTTTAAGCCGTACTCGTGAGGCACCTTTTGGGAGATAAAACCAAAAGATTTTTTTATCAAAGTAGATAACACGTTGCAAGTTTGACATGGGTCTTCACATTTAATGAATATATTTATTTTTTAAATTATGAAAAGTAAAAAAGATCATGAGAGAAAAAACATGAGGCATTGGTTAGAAAAACATTTTTAAAGCATAAATAATCATAATCATGTATTGATTGATATAGACCGCTATAGACCAATATAAATTGATACATGTAGATATGAATAAATAAAATCAGTATAAAAATTGAAATAATTATTTAATACACTACTAGTAGAGTGTAAAAACTCCATAAGTGGGTTAGAGTGATGACATATATCTTATTTAATATTTTTTGTTTCTTTAAACATATCTTCACGGATATGTGTAATTTCATTCCTGCTTAAGAAATTTTTACACTCTACTAGTAATGTGTCAAATAATTATCTAAATCGATATATTAAAATGCAGATATTGATAACGTATCAATTTCTTCAAAACTTATATATTTCAACTAATATTGTCAACATTTTTTTAAACGAAAGTCACTTATATTTTTTTTTAGGGTCTGTTCCGATGCAGCTGAATTGAAACCCAAAGAACAATTTTTTGTAGGGGGGAATTCCCCTATCGCATCGAAGGGTGCATTTGGGAAGCACCTTCCAATGCGTTATCCCCCAAGGAAAATGCCGATTTCCACCGGAGGCCAACAGGTCCAGTGGTAAAGTCATTTTTTTACATTTTATTTATTAAATTTTTTATTTAAAATATATTTGTGTGTATATATGTATATATATTCATAGATAATTTAATATAACTTTACCCCTTTCTTTTTTTACTTTTTATTTATTAAAATTTTATTTTGAATATATTAAATATTATTTTATAATAAATCAACTTATATAAATTATAAAATAATTAACTAATTAAAATATTTAAATTAATATATAAAATATATGCATTAAAATTTTAATATTATTAAATATATAAAAATAATTTATCAATTCACTCCTATATTAATGCCTTTAATGGTTAATGATTATTTTTATTGCATTACCACCAGTGTATTTGCGTCCAAAAGAATATATCTCTAAACAATCTCACTGGACTTAAATCTCATTATACATTTAAACAAATATGAGTAAGTAGCACCAATAATCTCTTAAATAAACTCAATCATCATATTCCCACTTACAGCTCTTTCTAATGATTAGATAGACAAGAATAGTATTTTTTTTTTTTTACACAAATTAAAAGTTTAAGGAAAAAATGGGATAATTTGAATATTTAGGCATGAAGGCAAACTTTAAACCAAAGATTAGGGAAAACAATGGACTATATATATATATATATATGTATATATTAATGACCTTTAGCAATGGTTAAAAAATCTTGAATAATTAAAATAATTTTAAATATTAAAAAATTTTAATATTAAATAAATATTAATTAATAAAAATGTAATTAAAATATAATATTTAATATAAAATTAAAAAATAAAATATTTAAATCTTACCAATTAAAAAATTAAAAAAAATCAAAGCTACTTTTTTATTAACTTTATTTATTTTTTGTTGATTAAATTGATTTTTCCTTTAATGATTGAAAGAATTTTTAATTCTATACGTTATATCAAATTAAAGAAGCGTCGTATATTTAATTCAACCTTTTTAAATGACCAATTAGATTCAGGTTTTTCATCACGCCTTAAGCACAAGCCGACGAAAAGTTGATATGATTGAGGGAGGGACAAGATCTGGCGGAAAAGAGTTGAGTAGGGCATATTTTTCAGGTCGCCACATTTATTATAGCTATATATGGTAACATTGGTGAGGGAATCTTCCAAAATTAGTGATTGTGATCGGTCATTGTGAATAATTGTCAGCTGACACTTGATTTTTACAGATTATATGGTCCCGCAAATTGCCACTGATTATATGCTAGCAAAGCAAGTTGCATTTTCTTTATTTTATGTAAGTACTTCACTAATTCAATAACTCATTTCTTTTGTTAAATATTTTGCTGTGTATTATTCATGCTAGATTATGCCCATCACTATATTTCAAAAAATTGGATTACACTTCTGAATATGATATTTATATATGATAGATACAATAATTTAATTTTTAAAGAAATAATTCCAAGTTAAAATTGAATTAATTTGATAAATTATGCAAAACATGAAATAGATCAAGATACAACACCAAAACATGAGAACAATAATTAAAACATAATAGACATACTAAGATGAATATATCAAAATCTATATAAAACGAATTCTTAACATGTAATAATTTATATAAATTTATAATATTTTAAACATATAAAAAATAGCACAAATACAATCACTGTACAAACACAATTTTTTTCTTGTTTCTTTCTCCTTTCTTCTCTCTTTCTATTATGTCCGTTCTCTTTCTTTTCTTTATGGGAGAATTCCAAAAATATAAAATGAACAAATAATTATTACAAAGTGAAAATAAAAAATATAATTCTAAAGAAACATATAACAGTTATTGAGACTATTAACAAAGAGATTGCAATTACTTATATACCCTTACTCTTGTTTGATGTCTTTCTTCTTTACATATCTTTTTTAACGGTGAATAGTCTCCCTGTATGTATACATATATAATTTTTTATATATAAATTATATATCAATTATAGAAATTAAAATAGTATTTAAAAATAAAAAATTATTAAAAATATATTTATTAAATATTGAGTTACTATTTTAAAATAATAAAAAATAAAAATATATTTTATATTAAATCTCGAATTATCATTTACAAATAATAAAAAATAAAAATATATTTCATATTAATGCTTAATTACTATTTAAAAATAATTTAATATAAAAATATTTTATATTAAATCTTGAATTACTATTAAAAATAATAAAAGTTATATATTTTATATTAAATCTTGAATTATTATTTACAAAATAATAAAAATTATATATTTTATATATTAAAATAATATATATTATATAATAAAAAGAAAAATATTTTATATTAAATCTTAAATTACCACATATTAATATTTGAGGAATCGGTTCCCTTGTAAAGGAATCGACTCCCCTCCTTTTATATTATATATAATATAAATTTCATATATTTAAATATTAAATATATTTATAATAATATAAATCATTATATATTTATATATTATATAAAATATATATTTTATACATATTATATACATTGTATATTGCATATAATAAATAATATTATATATTATATATTATATACATAATATATTATATATTATATATTATATATTGTATATAAATTATATATATTAAAATACTATTTAAAAAATTATAAAATAAAAAATATTTATATAAAATCTCAAATTATTTTCAAAAAACTAAAAATAACATATATTATTTATAAATTACTTGATATATATTATATAACAAAAATAAAAATATGGTGAGTATTAAACCCTGAATTATTATTTAAAAAATAATAAAAATAAAAATGTTTTTATTAAATCATTTTAAAATAGTAAAAATAAAAATATTTTATATTAAATTCTAAATTACTATCTAAAAATAAAAATAATTTAAAAAATTTTATGTTAAATCTTGAATTATTATATAAAAATAATAAAAATAAAAAAATTATATTAAATCTCAAATTAATATATAAAAAATAATAACTAAATGTACACTTACTATAACTAAATATACAACTCACTATAATTAATGTACAACTCACTATAGTCAAATGTATGACTCATCATAAGAAAATGTACAACTCACCGTAACTAAATGTATGATTCACTGTAACTATACATATGACTCACCATAACAAAACGTACAACTCACCATAACTAAATGTATGACTCACAATAATTAAATGTACAACTCAACATAACTAAATATATAATTTACCATAACTAAATGTATGACTCACGATAACCAAATGTACAACGCATCAAAACTAAATGTACGACACACCATAACTAAATGTATAACACATTATAACTAAATGTATAACTCACAATAACTAAATGTACGACTTACTAAAACTAAATGTATGACTCTCCGTAACTAAATGTACGACTCGCAATAACTAACTGTATGACTCACCATAACTAAATGTATGACATACTATACCTAAATATACAACTCATAATAACTAAATGTACGACATGTCATAACTGGATAAACGACTAACTATAACAAAATGTATGGCTCACCATAACTAAATGTCATTCATACACTTTGTTATAGTCATCCGTCTATTTAGTTATAGTGAGTCACACATTTTGTTATGGTGAGTTTTATATTTAGGTATGGTGAGTTATACATTTAGGTATATTAAGTTATACATTTAGTTATGGTGAGTCGTACACTTAATTATTATGAGTCGTATATTTAGTTATTGTGTGTCATACATTTAGTTATTGTTGTCATACATTTAGTTATTATGTGTCGTACATTTAGTTGTGGTGATTCATACATTTAGTTATGGTGAGTATTACATTTAATTTTTGTGAGTTGTACATTTAGTTATGGTGAGTCATATATTTAGTTATTGTGAGTCATAAATTTAGTTATTTTGAGTTGCACATTTAGTTATGGTGTGTCATACATTTAATTATAGTGAATCGTACATTTAATTATTGTGAGCTGTACATTTAGTTGTAGTGATTTATACATTTAGTTATGTTAAATAGTACATTAATTTTTGTGAGTTGTACATTTAATTATTATGAGTTGTATATTTAGTTATAGTCACTCATACATTTAGCTATGGTGAGTCATACATTTAGTTATGGTGAGTAATACATTTAGTTATGCTGAGTTATACATTTAGTTTTGGTGAGTTGTACATTTAGTTATGCTGAGTTGTATATTTGGTTATGGTGAATCGTACATTTAGTTATTGTGAGTTGTATATTTAGATATGGTGAGTTGTAAAATTAGTTATGGTGATTTGTACAATTAGTTATAGTGTGTCATATATTTAGTTATAGTAGGTTGTACGTTTAGTTATTGTGAGTGATACATTTAATTATTGTGAGTTGTATATTTAGCTATGGCAAGTTATATATTTAGTTATGGTGAGTTGTATATTTAGTTATGGTGAGTCATACATTTAGTTATCATGAGTTGTACATTGGTGTATCGTACATTTAGTTATGGTGCATCGGACATTTAATATTAGAGAGTTATACATTTAGCTTTGGTATGGGTCGTACATTTTAGTTATGGTGAGTAGTACCTTTAATTGTTGTGAGTTATACATTTAGTTATAGTAAGGTATACATTTAATTATAGTAAATTGTACATTTAGTTATGCTTAGTTGTACATTTGGTTGTGGTGAATCGTACATTTAGTTATTGTGAGTTGTATATTTAGATATGGTGACTTGTACATTTTGTTATGGTGAGTCGTAAATTTAGTTATGGTGAGTTGCACGTTTAGTTACAATGAGTTGTATATTTAATTGCGGTGAGTTGTATATTTTGTTATGATAAGTTGTTCATTTAGTTATGGTGAGTCTTATATTTAGTTATTGTGAGTGATACATTTAGTTATTATTTTTTATATATTAATTCGAGTTTTAATATAATTTTTTTATTT
>JBBYHO010010230.1:0-13419 GCA_038382025.1 Adansonia gregorii
ATATATTTTATATTTATATTAATTTTTATATATTTATAATTTATAATTTATAAATTTTAAAATATATGTATTTATATTATAAAATGTTATATTTAAATTATTTTTTACATATATACATATATATTCATATAATGTTGTTTAATGTTAACAATTCTATCTTCTACCTAAAGCACTGCTCACTCCAATTTAATACCGTGAAAATATCAAAAAACTCCATAAGCTTGACATAACGGTAAAAAACCATATGATTCCCATGAAAAAGTTGTTATTATAGTCTTTTCATCCCCAAAAAAAAAAAAAAATCAACGGAACCTTGTTAGAATCCAACGAAAATATACTCCAATGCAAGGAAAAGTTACACTGCTGAGCTATTTCCCAAACGGCCCATTGATGCGAGAGCGCAATGAACTCAAACAAAGAAGAATTAGCTGTAAAATACCCAAAGAAAAAGTGTTAGCTGTCCTCCACTCTCTGACAACCAATGGCAGTATGTTTTCAGTTTACAGAAGCTCGTGAAACTCAATTCACTGAAACTGCTCTACTTTTCTATCTTTATCGTTGGACATTTTACTTTTGTAACTTTCCCCGTCAATTCATTCAAAGGACCTAATCAGCAGCTCACGTGCTCAGAAGGCAGAGGGTAGGAATCAAGTCCCCACTCGCCAGTGGCTAAATCATACGACTAAAAATAATAAAAAATTGTACGTAATATAATGTAAATATAAAATAAATATATATTAATATAATTTATATAAAAGTTTAATATTTTAAATAATAATGCAAATACGTTACAGATCAGATATTAAATATTCAAGTCTAATTAACTGCGGAGATCTGATCAGAAAAGCAGATAAATTCGCCATATATAATATAATGTTTCTATCAAATAATAACAGCCCACTACAGAGCAAGCGATCCCGTATACGAAGAGACTTAAGGGGGCAATAACAATCCAAATTTGATGATAATTAGTATATAAAACAATAATGATTTGGGGACCGACTAGCCTAAAATCTAGCGGTGGTGGGGACAGAAAGTGACCAAATAGCTGCCGCGGGTGCAAGTAGCAATGCTAGTGGGATCATCGTAAGCATAGGAATATGCTTTTGGACAAGCAGCCTTGAAAATCTTGGAATAGGCAGTTGGCTTGCAAGACTGAGGGTTCCCAAAGTTCCCAGTGCAGCAGTACCTGGGCGAGTTGAAAGCGAAGCAAGCACTTTTACAGGCCACCACTCTCTTGTTATCCCTTGATCTCACTTGTAACCCGACGGGGCACATCAAGTTTAAGTCGCTTACGCACCCTGCGTAGCTGCATTTGCCTGAGCCTTTGAAAGGAGTTATCGACATGGCAATGTTGTACCCATCCACCAAGCTGACGTCGTAGAAATCTTGGTCCTTCCCAAGGGTGATCTCCGCCAGTGTGGCAGGAGGGGTACCACCCAGACCATTGCAGAAGAGGGAGCCACCGCAGTCCCCTGTGGCGCAGCGGCCTCGTCCCGAGGTGTCAAACGAGCAGCCGTGTCGACCCCAGAAACGACCTGACCAGAGGGAAGGGAGACGCATGGAGTAGGCCTTGTTTGGTGGAAGCTTGAAACCACCGCGGGCTAAAAGAGGTTTTCCAGCGCTCGGTTGGATCCCTGGCCACACTGGGTGAGCGCACTTGTTGTAGAGTGTTATCGTTGTTGCTGATACCTCAACTGCAGAAAACAAAAACAAAAGGTGTAAGAGTTTGAAGAATCTGCCCCAAATGCTTATCTATTTGCCTATATTGGAGCTTGAAGCACAGGCATAAAAAAATGCCAAAGAATACATAAAAACTACGCAAAAAAAAGGAGTTTAACCAAGACGTATGCTTTAACCAAGTTAAAAGAAGCCCATTCAAGAACAATAGCCACCCAAGATGACAGGCAGTAAGAAATTACCAAAAATGTAGGAGAAAAGAAGAGTGAAGAGTATGGAAGTTAGCAGAGATCTCAGCATTGTCTCCATGGCTGAAACCTTGGGGAAGAGGTTTCAAGAGCATGAAAGAGAGGGAGATAGAGAAAAAGAGAGGCCAGACCTGACTGACTATCACAAAGCTATAACCATGGTAGCCCTTTTATAGATAGAAAAGAAACCAAAGAATGGTTAGGTTACTATTTGATTTTTTTTTTTTTTGAGTGTAATGTGAATAAAAGTAAAGCCTCCAGCAATATAGACCTCCTCTAATGTAATCGAGAGCTCTTGGGTTGTGATTATGAGTTGTACGTTGAAAAAAAAAAAGGGTGGGGGGGGGGGAATCAAAGACAGCACTATCATTTTGGAGTACCATTGGTGTTGAACTGTGATACTGAAAGGGCGGTTTTCACCTCCGTCAATAACCTTCAACGGTTCCAAATTGTTACTTTTCATAGCAAAGAAGGCTCACTTTCCAGAGCACCAGTAGGGTGAATCGTTTGAACCTATCAAAATCGATTTTAATGAATTTATTTAATTAGATTTAATTGATTTTGATAAATTCGATTATATTAATCAATTTAAATAGGTTTATTGATGCGGTTTTCATTTTTGAATTGAATCTTTTAAATAAATTAATATTTAATTAAAAATAAATAAATTAGATATTTTTATTTATTTTAAAAATAATTATTTTATATATTGTTAGAGAAGTGCAAAGATTTCACTGGAAAAAGTTAATGGAGTAACACATTTCTTTTAAAGTATATTTAAAAAATAATAAATGTGATATATATTATCTTAATTTGATTGGTAGAGTTTTTACATATCATTGATAGAGTATTGAATAATAATCCTTGCATTAATCATAAACTATGTTCAATCTATAATCATATTATTCAATTTTATAAACCCAATTCAATAAGTCTAAAGTAAAACTCAAATCTCCATTACCGATTTCTTGGATAAAGTTTAGTCTATATTTTAAAGTTCCAATTTATTCAATTTTTAGAATTTTAAAATCAAATTAAACCAAATGAATATTCACCCATTTCATCTATATCACTAAACCCCTTTTTAAAGGTTCCAAAATTTTCCTTTTATACCCCAACAAAAGAAAAGAAAAATTATTCTTCTTCAAAAATTTTTTTTATTACTGTTTTTACAAAGATGTTCATAAACCAGCTTACTCATCTAAGCTTAAAAGTTTATCAATATTTGAAAAAGTTCGAACAAAAATATTAAGCAAAAAATTTTAAAAAAAAAATTGGACAAAATAGCCTAGCCTTGGCTCCAACATTAAAGGCCTAAGCTTAGTCCCTCATTTTTTAATTAGATAATTTATATTATCTTTATCTTGATATATTATGTACTTTTATATTATACAAGTATAAACATATATAATATTATAGTGTTAACATTAAAAAAATATATTAAGTTATCTATATTTTAAAATTAAATATAAATTATTAAATTATTAAAGATTAATTTAAAAAAATTAAAAAATTAGAAAAAAAATAAATAATATAGATGAGCTAAAATAAACTTAAGCTATTTATTTATAAAAATAGATAAATTTAAATAAATTTTAAATCTATACTTTTTGTTGGACCAGAATTGGACAAGCATATATATTTATACCATATTAAATCAAGCCTGGATGCACCTGAGCCGACACCTCTAATCTTTACAAATGTTTTCTATATATAACAGTGGGATATTTTTTTAATTTATGTCCTAAATTTTAATCCTTCTTTTAGTTTCTTAATTTCATATTATCAGATTTTAAGAATTTTTACTTAAATATGTTATAAATTATTAAACATTTTACATTGTTAAATTTTAGAAACAATCAAAATATTTTTCTCGATCTTCATTTGAGATTCGAAAGAGTCACACAACTCGACTTATTTAGGTTCAGGCTGAGAAATACTTACATAATGGGATACTATAAATTTTACCCATATTCATTTTTGAGTTTAGTATTGTTATCCAAATCAACCTAAATATTGGCTAGTCTTTGAGCTTGGGTTGATAACCCAGTGTTCATAAATACTTTTATTTCGCGAACAAGTTTAGATATTGTTACATATGTTATTTTTAATTTTTTAATATTTGTTTAATTTTTTTATTATACGTCGATAATATATATCATCTTATTAATTTACTTGTAAAATCTAAAAACTTTACTCACAGGTAATAAAGTAATTTCTTTTATATTTTTATTGAGATCAAATCAAAGGGCTTCAATCTAAAGCAGCATGGTTGGAAATGTGAGAATGACTACCACGGCCATCCAAACGGAGTGCAAGAAAATTTTAATAACATACATTATTTAAAAATTTCCTAAAACAATGCATCAAAATTTTCTTAAAAACTAATATTATGAAATATAAGACACTAAAATTATAAGTATAAAAAAATAAAAATAATAAATTGGACAATTATTAAAGTTTATATTGAATAATTATTCTTATATATATTATAATTTATATTCTAAAAAGATAAATATATACAATATTATACTGTAAGCATGTTATATTTTTTGTAATTTAAACTTAATAAAAGAATATTATTAAATTATTAATGATTAGATAAAATTTTTTTTATAAAAATTGAAAATATATCTAATATGAACTAGGCTAAATAGGTCAGCTATCTATTTACGTATATAGTAAAATTTTAAGGCCAATATTTTGAATCGGGTTAGACTTTAACAAATATAAATATCATACTTAGACCCAAATTAATCTAACCTATAAATACTTTTTTTTGTAGAATTAAATCATTTTTTATAGTTAATATATCAAAGACAAACTCAAAATATATATGAGTCAAACTATTTGTGAGCTATTTGAGTAAATACTGCAGCTAGGGCGAAAATGAGTTCTAATTACTCGAGTAACGAATTGAGCCGAGTGTGATTATTTTAATATTTTGACTTGAGATATTAATAAATTTTAAAGTGATTAATTATATTTGATTTTTAATATATTAATGTTTATACACAAATAAACGTTAAAAATATAATATTAATGTTATATTTATAATTTTATCAAATCGAATTAAATTTATCATACTGAATTTAAACGGTTTACATAAATTACAAATCGATCTTGAGCATAAAAGAAGGAACTTAGTCGATTTTTCATTAAACTCGAGACATAATTTTTCGGATGGAATTAAGCTCAGTTCGATTCAAAGTTGTAACTTAAATAATCTTCATAAATATTAAATATTTAAATAATAATGTAAATTAGCGAAAGTCGGTTCAAATTTTATTGAATCAATTTAACCAGAAAGTTGATCTATTTTCTAAAGTTTTGACATCCTCCTAACTGAAGTGGAGTTCAGTTTCCTATTGAACGATTGGAACTATTCGATCTGATTGCACTGGATTTTGTGGAAGAAATGAAAAATGAGGGAAAACTGCAAAACCAGGGTAAAAGAGTGGGAGATTTGGGAAATGTGATTGCTGAAAAAGGAAAAAGGCGGTCTCAATTATGGAGGTTGTCAGAGATGTCCGTGCCCTTTGAAGGGGTTTAAGTTCTCTGTATCTAGTCAAAAGCAAATCAAACAAAGAAATCAAAAGACAAGGCACTGCCATTGCCACTGTCATTTTGCCTTCAGATGTGCAAGGTAATCTCATTTTGTTTACTGTGTTTTTTAATTAATCGATATCATGTGTGGTGTCGATAAATTTGAGAGAGTTTTAAGCCCATTGCAATTAGATACGGAGATGATTGAGGCTAATTTTAAATTCATATTAAAATTTGATCTATTTAAATTCATTTATTTAATTATTTATTTTATTAAACATATTTTTATATTAATATTTATATATTCATAATTAAATTTAAATAAAACATATATTTTAATTTAAAATTATTTTTTTTAAGTAAAGCTGACATAGTCTAAAGCAAGAAAATCAAGATTTAAGCTAGGCCCAATCAAACTTGCCCGGCTCTTGCCTAAGTTTAATTGCCACCTGTCAATATGTTTAAGCCTGCTAAGACCAAGCTCCTAAAGCCTGTGACCTAGAGTAAGTCCTAAACAGTAGGGCCCGACCTTCCCACACCAATAATAATAAGTACATGTCGCCTCCTTGCCTTTCAATTGTCAGTTTGTCTGACAGAAAAAAAAACTACTCCCGACACAACAATAGTCGCGCAGGAGTTCAGACCTAAAGTAAGGTTAACCTACAAACACCTATACCCAATAACGGGCAATACATAATATTGACAAATCATCAAAAACAAGTATTAATAATTCTATTCAGAGCTTACTCGACTCATTTCACATGCTCTCTTTCTCCCTACTTATGCTTTCTCGGCCTCTTTCAAGCCTTTGTCGCTCCATTACCTTCCTTATTAGTCCATCCAAAGGTCTCCCTAGCTCTATGTGATGCTCCAATAAACCCGAACCATTTGCTCATTCCCAAAAGACCATCAAGAAATATCATTTTTGAGACTTGAGATTAGACCGGCCAAAAAATTCGTTTAAAATCTTTGAAGCAAATTTTAATCTAATTTAATTATAAAAATTAAAAACAATTTAAATTCAAAAAAATTTGAATTTAAAATGATTCACACTCAAATTATTTAAAAATTAAAAAAATTATAATATAAATTAAGTATAATTTAATTGCTAAAGTATTAGCTAAATAAAAAAAGTAAATATAACATAAATTATTATTTAATTTTAATTTTATAACTTTCCATTATTTTTAAAATCTTTTTTATTGTTATAATTTTTTATAATTTTGAATATTATCCTTTTTAATTATGATTAAAAATCATAAGCTAAATTATTTTATCATTATAAATGAATTAAAATTTTTGTTTATTAGTATATTATAAATAAATTTTTTAATTTTTTTCCCAATTTTATAAGATAATTAAATACATCAGTAATAAGCATTTTAAAAACAAAAAATAAAAAAAGTAATTTAATAAAATTAATTATGACCCTTTTATGCTAAGTCTATCGAGAATAGTCAGCCATGTTATGAAAGAGAATTTTGGCACATGGAGTGAAAACCACACTTAGTGATGCCATGACATTCTGGCATTTTTATTCTCAAATGATTCCAAGTGTTTATAACAGAGAAAACACCGGATTTTGATGCAAGCCAAGCTAACCTGTCTTTTGCATTCCTCGGATTGATAAACAAGCTACGAGAGAGCTCTCGCAGCTTTAGAATCCTTTTCCATCCCGAACTGCATAATTACGAGAACTTTGCTTGCCGAAAATCAGTTTTTTCGGAGGTTAGGCTTTGATCTAGGCTACCCAAATTGAGCTGAGTTGGTAAAGATAGCCCAAATATACTTCAGTATGCATGCAATATTCCACACATTAAGATTTTTCAATCATTCATTTTATGGATAACACAGAGTCCTAACTGAGTTTAGGTCCATTTGCATTGGTTTCTTTCCCATTCCATAAGAAAGTTAAGTACAGTTGGTCTATTTTGTGGATAACCTCCTATGGTAGTACAAAAATAGAACATAAGAAATTCTGAACGTTGAAAAAAATTGATCTAATAAGCTGTACACGTCCAGCATATGAAAACCTCAATGATGCCCCAACTATTGATTTCTTTAGAAATTTTTTGAATCAGAGGATCCAAATGGCTGGCAGTTAATCTTCTTACCTCACAGAGAGTTTTCTCACTTTAATGCTAGTATTCTACTAAATAGCTTATATCAACATAAGATCAACATTGGCATGGCAAATGTCAGAATAAGAGCAAAAATCCTGAAAGATTGAACATGAGTTCATATAGACTTTTTCTTGCTAGTTGTGAAACACTATTATATCATTTGCAAAGCATATATGGGTCAATTTCACTCTTTTGCATATGGATGGTGCCCGAAATCTATCTCAGTTGCTACATTAAGCATGGATGACAATACATCGATGATAATGACCAAGAGGGATGTAGATAATGAATCTTCTTGCTGTGTGCTTTTTCTCCCAAGAAAGAAGCCATACTCCATTCATAGCCGTTGAGTAGTGTAGGAGTCGTGACGCAAGCTTTGAGACAGTCTAAAAATCTGTTAGGAAAATTCAGTGCTTACAGCATGTTAAATAATAAGCTCTACTTCACTGAATCAAAGGCTTTCCTGAAGTTAATATTTATAGTCTTTCTTGAGGAAACTCTTATGTGTGATAGTTTTTCAGTAATTCTTGTGCTAAGAGAATACTATTTGATGTGCTCCTCCCTTCCAAAAAAGCACATTGGTTTAGGTTTAATATGGTTTGGCAAGCACTTTTTGAACCTATTTGCAAGTAGTTTGGTATTGCATTTGTACTCTTTATTGGAACAAGATATTGGCTTAAAATCAAAAAAGTGGCAGAGTTTTGGACTTCAAGGACTAGAGTGATAATAATAAAATTTTCTACCATTAGTTATCTGCCAGTCCTAAATAAATCATCACCCATTTTACTTCATGTATTTATGAAGAAATGGACATTATAACCATTCAGCCTTGAGGTTTTATATTTACTTACAGAGAAAAGTGTTGTCTAAATCTCCTCGTGAGTGATTTAAGATATGAACAACCCTCACTGCACTTCAGTAATGCTCTTTCGAGGATCTACTTAAGTTCTTCAATTGAAATGCCATTAACAACTACATCTAAGGATTCTAAAGATTTGAAATGCAAAGTCGTTCACCAACAGTGGCACCAATTTTAAACGGGGATATATTCAATTTAAGCTAATGTCTTAGAATAATTGGAGAAGGAATAGATGAAAAAGCATTCCATATGTATGTGTTGTTGGTAGCTTGGCGTATGATCAGGATTATATAAAACTTATAAAAGTTATGTAGTAGGAATGCTTGGCAATTATCCAAAGTAATCCTAGCCTTGATCATTTGAAATCTACCAGAAGAATTATGCCATGAAACAATACTATGAGTATTATACTTAAGTACTTTTATCTTTAGTTTGACAGCTGCCAATTTCATTGCAAGACCATTAAGTATTTATCATGATGACAACTCTTTTGTGATATTTTTTTTTTCTAACAATGATGAAAATCAAAACGAGCATATTGTTTTAAAGTATCTTGTTGTTAGAGATTAGGTAGAAAGTAAAGATATCTAGCGCATTAATACACAGTTAATGGTTACAAAAGCAATGTTAGACAAAAATCTAAAAATCATAGGATCATATGATACAAATTAATTTCTTTAAAGTATGGTTTGACTTCTTTGCCATGCTTAGTTTTGTTACGTTCACATTCTTAGAATTTATGAATATATTTTTATTTTTGTGTATAAAATATACATATTTGTTTGGACTTTAAATGACTATAAAAAATTTAATTTATAAAGTATTATTTTTTAAAGTAATCATTTAAAGAGAATCATGAGTTTGCATATGAAAAGGAGTATCTAGATTAGAGTGTTATTGGTATGAATCGTGTTATGTGAAGTTTTAGTTGAATAAAATTTCACTAGAGTAACTTATAGCAATATTAAGTTTAGATTTAAATATCACTTATTTAAATTTTTGATTTTATCATATGAACCAAAAGAAATGATAATAAAAAAATAATGTAACATGATAATTTAATAGGCCAAATTAATTATTTCATAATTATTCAAATAACATTATTTTAATAAATTTAATTTAAGGTAAATAACTCAATCGATAATAGAGTTCAAAATAATTACTAAATATATTGGTAAGTAGCTAGGATAAAGATTTCTTGAAAAAAAAATCTAATAATTATCGAGACTATAATTAAATCTATATATTATCCATAAAATATATCTTGGAGTAATTACAAAATTGAAAATAAATTAAAAGACACGTATCCGAATTTCAAGGTAAGATTATGCGATTGGAGTAATATTGTTTTTCTTGAACAAGCATGATTGGAAGAAAGTCATTAAATGTTCAGTTTTATAATTTCAATATTTTTATAATATTAAAATTTGTCAAATCTTGGTAAGATTATATCATTTGAGTATTTATCTCATGTCATATTCTCGTAGGTAGTAAAAATTACCGATCCTAATAGCGGTAGCCGACTTGCAGTCGTTTTGGCCAACAGTGGAAACAAAATGAGAGGATTTCGAAAAAGTAAAATGGGTTGATAAGTAATAAAAAAATTAAAATTAAAATTAAAATAATAATTTTAAAAAATAATTATTAAAATTATTAATAAAAAATTATAATTATTTTTTTATCCTAAATTTTATTTTTGTTAGCTTTTATTTTTGTTGTTGTTCTTCTCGTTATAATGGAAGAATCAATTTTCTAGATGGAAATCAACTCTCTACATATATATATATATATAATATAAATTATATGTCAATATATATTATATATATTAAAAATAATATTTATAAATAATTAAATATTAAAAAATATTTTTATTAAATTTTAAATTATTATTTAAAAATAATAAAAAAATAAAAAAATATTTTATATTAAATTTTAAATTATTATTTATAAATAATCAAAAATAAAATATATTTCGTATTAAATCTAAAATTACTATATAAAAATAATTTAATGTAAAAAATATTTTAAATTAAATTTTAAATTAATATATATTATCTATATTTTATAGCATAGAAGAGCAACAACAAAGAGCTAATACGAGAGAAAAGAATAAAATCAAAGATAAAAAGATTATTTATAATTTTTTATTAATAATTTTTATAATTATTATTTTTAAATTATTTTAAATTTTATTTTTTTAATAATTATTAATTAATTTTATTTTTTTTTTAAAATTCTCCCCAACAAAATATATTGTCTCCCAGATGAGCCGGTCTCTAAATTGTGTGATTCTTTGGTCTGCCTCTGGAGCTCTGCAAGTAGGCTTACGTAAAGATTAGATTGTTTATTTGATTTAATAATTTACATTTAAATTAAATTATAAATAAATATTTTGTTAGTTTGAATTGATTTAATTTGATTTCAATTAATATTTAATAATTAAAAAATTTTATTTAAATTAATTATAAAATATATAAATATAAATATAAATTTTTATTTCATATTAATTATGAATAATAAATACAATTAATAGAAATAAATTAACTCAGTTAAAAATAAATTTAAATAAAAAATTTAAAATTTAACAAATTAGGACCTATACACTTCTAGTTGCAGGGGTTTCACCACTTGCTTTTGGAAGAGCGAGTGGATTCTAGTTCGCACATTGGGTGTATCTACCAAAAACGTGCATAACTGGATCATTAAATAGTCACTTTCACAGAGCCAGAATTTTCAGATGGACGCCAGATATTGTCTCTTTGATGAGAAGTAGGGATAACCTGGACTTTTCCGAGGAAGAGCATGCACGTGAATAAAGAAATAATATATACTATGTAATTTTTGTCACTGTCGCGGACAAAGAGATTCAATTGTAAGTGTTGCCGTGCACTGGAAAGATCAAAGATCTCATTGCGTTAAACTTTGAAGTTCTGTTAATTAAGATTAGAGATATTAATCTATGTTTACAAACATTAATTAAAGATAGTTAAAATACGGTTTAAACGTGGTCCAATACTAAATAAGAATATTCCTGACTATATTACCAAAGAAGGTATTATTTAAGGAAAGATTTTTATATTTAATGTATTATTTTCATTAAATTTTAAAAAATAATTTATTAATTTGATTTCTCTAAAAATATCAACTTATTAATTTTTAATAAAAATAATTTAAAGAGATAACAAAACATAATTTATTATAATATTAGATGTATAAATTGAAAAGGCTAAGTTGATCTTAGGTTGAGTCAATTTTAATTTTCAGATTCACGTTAATTTAGATTTACACTTTAAGTTATTTGAGTTTAGATCTTTTAACTTGATTACATTAATTTTAGAATTAAAACAAATCAAATTTAAATAAATTATTTGATTAAAATAAATTGAATTAGACTTTTATTGCAATATAGAAAGTAAATAAAAAGTAATAGTTAAAATTAAATATAGAATTTTAATAAAAAAATTTATTTGATTCAATTTATTTGATTTGAGTATAACGAAGTCATTTTTCGAATTTGAATATTCGTGTTACTTTTAATAAATTTAAATTAAATATACATTATATAACTTAAAGATAAATTTATTCAAATGTTAAATTATTTGTTAAAATTTAAAAATTTACTTGATATTTAAAAAAATTTAAATTAAATTATTAAATTTTAAGAAAAAATAAATAAAATAAAAGATTAATTTTTTAAATGAGATCGGCCTTAAGCCGAAAATTTTTAAAACCTCACTCTGCACGACTCGAGTGATACATTTTAATATAATATGTATATTATATAATATAATTATATGAATTTTGATAGCGAACAGACATTTGCCATAAATCGTGTTAACAAACTACTGGCTAATCTTCATGTAGTTCTTCATCAGTTTAAGGCTATACTTGTCTGAAGTAACCTTCTTTACAGCAAAACCTGCACCCACAAATTGTTTGTCAAAAAACCCTTTTTTTTCCTCTTTAGCCTCAGTTTACACAGAAGCAATAGAATTGGGAACTAAACTAATATGGATTATACCTTTTTTTTTTTTTTTTTTCTGCGGTAGCAAATTTCTTTGTTTCCTCCATTAGATTTCTCTGCTACTATCACTGCAGCATATCACAGAATCGTTGGGAAGAAAAGGAAAAAAATTGAATTTGGGCGGGCTGCGGCGGCCATAAGGTATGTTATTAACAATTTGAGTGAAGTCTAGGCATGTAATGTTGCCCAGATTCTGGGACTAGCCTCTGAATTAAGCAGTTATAAATAGTATCAATATTCTAATTGAATCTGATTTGAAATTATCTTTATTCAGTTCATAAACAGATTTACTCAAACATTAAGAATAAGAAATTTTTATCTATTGAAAAATGAACGATAAAAAATATAAGTTTTTTGTAAATAAATAATAAATGAAAATGAATTTTTTTTAAACGTTTAAAATTAAAAGTATCAATTATTCTTTAAAACACTTCAAGTAAAGATGATTAGTGGGGTATTGCCAAAGTGTTAGGTATCTCAAAAATGACTTCTGCATAGATGATTTTTTTTCCAAAAATAATTATCCATAAATAACTATCAAAATGTTCTCATCTAAAAAAAACAAAAAGAAAAAAAGGAAACAAAAATTAGATTCAAAATTAATTTATGTGCATTGATTTGTAGTTGAGGCATATTAGCATTCACAACAATCATAAAGATTAATGTGAATTTTTGACATAAAACTCTAAGAAACTGATAGCAACTGATTTCATTAAAATCTTGAGGTGAAAAAATTCCATTAGATACATCCTAAGTCTTGGAGTATTTAAGGAGACTTTTCAACATAAAAAAATATTATTCATTTAAAGGCTAAAAGTGAAATAAACACTTTTATTTTCACAAAGAAAAATGATTTAAAAGCAGAAATAAAGTTTTTTAAAAGAAAGTAAAAAATTATTTTGAATATAAAAGTTAAGAGTATTTTATGAAGGACAAAAA
>JBBYHO010010273.1:0-13414 GCA_038382025.1 Adansonia gregorii
TAGATGAGTTACAAGTTAATATTGATGATCTAACCAAGAAAAAAACAAACTTGCATAACTCATTCACAAGGTTTTATATGGCTCAATAAAAATTGAATATTATGCTAGTAACACAAAGAGCATTCTTTAATAAAGATGGTTTGGGCTATAATAAATCCAAAAAGAAACTCACTTCAAGTAATTTCTTTGTGACACAAAACAAATAATTTAATATATCTAGCATATGCAATCATTGGCATAAACTTGGTCATATATTTCACACTTGTTCTTTAAAGACTGTTACTTATAGAGGCAAGCTAATTATGAAGGTATGGATTCCTAAAAGTGTTAGCACATCTCAAGATGAGGCTACCAAACTAAAATTGATTCCAAAAGGCATAAAAATTATGAACACTAATACTCGAGGACCTAAGAAAATTTGAGTACCTAAAAAGAAAACATGACTTTATGGTTGTAGGAGGGAGGGCATTACTTCAAGGCTAATTCAACAAGTGAGAATTCTTGGTACCTTAATAGTGGATGATCAAGACACATGATCAATGACAAAAATCAATTCCTGGAACTAGGGCCTTAGGATAGAGGAAATGTTACTTTTGGTGATAACTCAAAAGGACAAATTAAAGGTATTGAAAACATAGGTAATAATTCTTCATCCAACATTGAAAAAGTTATATTTGTCAAAGGTCTTAAACATAATCTTCATAGTATGAGTCAATTGTGTGATAAAGGCATGAAAGTTATTTTTGAATCAATGAATTGTCAAGTTGTTGATGTTAAGTCAAATAAATTTTTTTTATAAGACATAAAGAAGGAAATGTCTATGTTCTACTTCTAGATATCTTGCCTTCTCAAAATGTTTGCTTTATTGCTAATAATGATGACTTATCTTGGTTGTGGCATAGAAGATTAGGACACGCTAGTATGAATGTAATTTCCAAATTATCTATGAAAGAACTTGTTGGATTGCCAAAAATGAAACTTGATAATGATAGAATATGTGATGCAAGTGTTCAAAGGAAACATAGGAGAGCTACATTCAAACCAATTAATATTGTTTCAACTACTAGAGTATTACAACTTATTCATATTGATCTCTTTAGTCGTACTAGGACATTAAGCTTAGGAGGCAAACAATATGGATTTGTTATTGTAGATGATTACTTTGGGTTTACTTGGGTTCTCTTCTTAAGCTCTAAAGATGAAGCCTTTGAAAATTCATTACTTTTTACAAAATTATCCAAAGCGAAAAAGGTTATTCTATTTCAAGTGTAAGAAATGATCATGGAAAAGAAATTGAAAATCTTGGTTTTGACAAATTTTGTAATGTAAATGGCATTAGCTATAATTTCATAACTCCTAGAACTCATCAACAAAATAGAGTTATTGAAAGGAAAAGTAGAACCTTGGAAGAAATGGTTAGAACCATACTTTATGAAAATAATTTATCAAGGTATTTTTGGGCAGAAGCCATTAACACTTCTTGCTACATTATAAATAGAGCTATGGTTAGGCCAATCCTAAAGAAAAATTTATATGAACTTTTTAAAGGAAGAAAACCTAACATTAGCTATTTTCATCCTTTTGGATGCAAATTTTTTATACTAAATAATGAAAGGGATAATCTTGGTAAATTTGATGCAAAAAGTGATGAAGGAATTTTTCTTGGTTGTTTAACAAATTCCAAAGCTTCTAAAGTGTTTAATAAGATAACCTTGGTTGTTAAAGAGTCAATATATGTTATATTTGATGAAGCTAACTCAACTTTGAGAAAGGTATCTCTTGATAATAATGATGTAGGGATTTATCAAGAACAAACATCACACAAGTGGCAAGGACAAACAATACAAAATCAAAAAAGCTCTAAAAGAGGAAGAACTAATGAGCTAACTTAAGTAGAAAAAGAAAGAAATCATCCTAAAGAGTTGACTTATGTCAAAGAAAGTGAGATAATTGATGATCCTAAGCAAGGGGTAAGAACTAGATCATCTCTTAGAAATGCATGCAATTATGCGACTGTTCTTTGAAAAATTGAACCTAAGAATTTACATAAGGCTCTAAAGAATGATAGTTAGATCATGGCCATGCAAGAGGAGTTAAATCAATTTGAAAGGAGCAAAGTTTGGAATTTAGTGGAAAGACCTGATAATTATCCTCGTAGGTACTAAATGGGTCATTAGGAACAAACTTGATGAACATGGAACCATAGTTAGAAATAAGGCTAAATTAGTTGCTAAAGGATATAGTTAACAAGAAGAAATTGATTTTGATGAGACTTATGCCCTGTAGCTAGACTAGAGGCCATTAGAATACTATTAGCCTTTGCATGTTTTAACAATTTTAACTTGTATCAAATGGATGTCAAAAGTGCCTTTTTAAATGGTTTTATTCATAAGGAAGCTTATGTTGAGCAACCTCCCGATTTTGAAAATCCTTATTATCCTGATCATGTCTTTAAACTTTCAAAAGCTTTGTATGGTCTAAAGCAAGCATCTAGGGCATAGTATAAAAGGCTTTCAAATTTTTAATTGAAAAAGGTTTTAATAGAGGCAATGTTAACAAAACTCCTTCTATAAAAGTAAAAACAAGGATATTTTAGAGATTTAAGTTTATGTTGATGATATTATGTTTGGTGCTACTAATGAATCACTTCGTTAGGAATTTTCTAAGTTAATGCAAGGTGAGCTTAAGATGAGCATGATGGGAGAATTAACATTTTTTTTGGGTCACAAGTCAAGAAAACAAAAGATGGCATCTTTATCAATCAAGCAAAGTATACCAAGGAATTACTCAAGAGGTTCAAAATGGATGAAGGAAAGCCTTATTCCACACCTATGAGTACTTTAACAATGCTTAAGAAGATAAAGGAGGTTAAAGGAGGTAAATGTGTTGACTTTAAATTTTATAGGTATATGATAGGTTCATTGCTAAATCATATCGCAAATAGACTCGCAATAATGTTTAGTGTATTCTTATGTGCTAGATATCAATCAATGCTAAGGAGTCACATCTAGTTGCCATGAAAAAAATGTTTAGATATCTTAGTCACTCCCAATCTAGGCTTATGGTATCTGAAACATTACATGCTTATTCCAATGCAAAGTTTGGTGGATGTAAAATTGATAAGAAAAGCTCTTTCGGTACTTGTTAATTTCTTAGAAATATGGTCATATCATGGTTCTCCAAGCAACAAAATAGTGTTGCTTTATCCAAAATAGAAGTGGAGTACATATCTACGGGAAGTTGTTATGCCTAAATTTTATGGATAAAATAACAAATGCAAGATTTGGCGTTACCATGGATCATATTCTAATTAAATGTGATAATCTAGTGCCATTTGTCTCGCCAAAAATCCAATTCAACACTCTAGAACTAAACACATAGAGATTAGACATCACTTTATTAGAGATCACATGCAAAAAAGTGATAGAGTGCTTGAATTCATTGATACCTTGCATCAACTAGCTGATATTTTCACTAAACCACTTAACAAAGATAGATTTTGCATAATTACAAGAGAAATTGGCTTAATGAATGCACCCTAAATTTATAAGTTGATAAAATTTTGATACATTTCTTCAATATTGTCTACATCATGCTTAGTTTGAAAAGCTGGCCTTACATACCCACTTGTTTGATGATGTGCACTTATATGACTTTTGATTTTTAGATGATTTTTTTTTTGGTTAAATTTTAAATTGTTCATGCAAAATGATTTTGATATCAAAAGTTTTGCTCAAAGTTGCATTTTCAAATGCTTTTCAAAAAGCAATTGGGTCAAGGTTTCTGTATCGAGACAAGAAACTGGCTCTCGAGACATAAAACAAGTTGGGTCTATGTTGATAAAAGATGAAAAGCATTGATACATGGGGTCAGGAATAAACAATTCTGGTTTTGTATTGATACCTTGAAACCAGTCTCGACACTAGGAAAAAAGTTTTTGCTAGTATCGATACATATGACCTAGTATTGGGTCATTTCCATTAAGATGGCATCAATTTAAGCATATAGAATTGTTCTATGTATCGATATTGAACTCTAAGTATCGATGCCATATCTTCTATATCAATACTGATTGTTGATTTAGGCAATCCTTGCATGCATAAGTTAATTTTCATCTATCACTGTTCGCTATTTCATTTAGCCTTCTCTCACTCACTCAACCCTCAAATCATCACACTTTTTTTAACTTTTATTTTTACAATCCTTTATACAAAACAAGTTAATTTCATTATTATTTACCATTTCCCTCTAAAAATCAATTCATTACCCCTAAAACCATAAAAATTTAAAAACTCTCCTTACTCAAACCCTAACCATTCCCCTTTTAAATTCCTCAAAATTTGTCCAAATTTCTTCTAAATTCTCAACTGTTTTTTCATTCTCAAGTCATTTCTAACTTGACTGTTATGATTGGTTGCAAAATTTATTTGATAAACTATACTATATTACCACTAAAACTTACTGCCCACCACATACTCGATCATTTTGCTTAACTAACTCTTCCTTAGCACCTTACTTAGCTTTCTTAACTTGACCTGCTACTTTCGGCCACCTTCACCACCCTCGACAAACCTTATCGAAACCTACTTCCATTTCATCCAATACCATCTAAATCACCTTAAACAATTCACCAACATGAGTCATCTCCTTCATTTGTTTGAACCAATATCATGTTCTACCATGTCACCACTTACTAGACAAAATTTCCTAACCATCTTAAAACATTACCATGCCTTGAAAGATCAAACAAATCATCTATCGTCAAAGATCTACCACCTGTGCTTCCATTTTTACCTTTTATCAACCACTTTCTGCCCAAACATGATCATTCTTTGACCTATACTTCCATGATGCATGGGCTTGTGAGCAGTTCACTACCATTTATGCCCATATGCCCTTCCAACAATGTCAATTTATCGACTTCCTCTTCCTTTAGTCCATTTCTTATCCCTACCTTCAGATTTTTGATACCTTTGCATGGACCAATTTTTTTCTTTTAATGTTAAGGTTCATGAGAACCTTTTTCATAAATTCTTTAGCAATGCATCACTTATCATTGATGATCATGATCATGTCATTACTGTTGATCTTATCTTTTAGGATAAGATCTTGTAGTCAACCTAGCTTCTCTTGTGATTACCTTCGATTTCTCGAATAAAGGCATAGTCAATGAAGGTCTAACTCCTGTAGCCTTGCGCATCTCGAACAACAAAGCCACCCTCCTTCTTTTGGTTGATCGCTTACTTCATTTTATCATTTCCAATATGCTCTATACATATAGCACCAAACACATCGTGATTAGAGATCGTGACTATTGGTGGCACCATATGATTGAAATTGAAAATCATCCAAAGCTAACCCATTTTATCTTTGTGGACCTTATTCTTTGTGTTTGTGGTTGTCATAACCTCTTCTATGGCGTGGCACTGAGCTACTACTTTGACACTTAAGGTCTTGATCTTTTTTGTGACCCTAAGATTATGGTTTTTACTTACTGTTATATAAGTCATAAATCTATAGGCCTCGTCAGGTATGAAATTTAAGGTGTTGACTTCATTCCAAGGCTTGTCGACAACCACCTCCACCACTTGAACAACTGGATACTCCAATTCCTGATGACCATGATGATGATATAGAGCATGATGTGCCTCTTCCACCCCTAACTCTCACCACTTTATCATCCATGCCCATAGACCTCTAACATATGTACGATTCCATCATAGGGCATTTTGACTAGTCTTGAGCATAGTTATCGTGTGTTGACCAAGCAATTCCATAGCTTTTTAGCGACCTTTCCTCATACACCTCTGCCTACTTTTTTACCCATCATAAATCCTTCAGCCAATGAAACTTAGTCATTTAAGTTTTTAGGATTCATTTGGACCACTTTTACTTATTTTATTGACTCTATTTAATGTTTTATTCTCAATGCATCATCTTTGCTTGCATTTTCTCCATGACTTTGAATTGATCTTTCTTATGTTTGATAGAACAAAAAGGGTGAGAAATGTCATAAATTTGCCAAATGTGTTTTGCTTTTCTAAATATGTCTTTCATGATATTATTATGCATAATGCAAAATATGCCTTCCATTATATTATTATGCACTTGATTATGATTATATTGTCGTGTTGGAACCCAAATAACATGTTGATGTTAAACACTTTTACATGTTGTAGCTTGAATTCTAAAAATCTTGGGCAATATTATTGATTTGAAATGTTGTAGCTCTAAAGGACCCTATTTGCTCAAATTAAAACTTTTGAAAACCATTGCTTTATTGAGGGGGAGTTTTTTTTTTAAATCTAAAAAATTTAAGGGGAATCAGTAACAAGCAAATTTATCTTAAGTTTTGTTATATCAAAAAGGAAGAGATTGTTAGCTGTGAATTAATTTTGATTTTGATATAACAAACAACCTAAGCTAAATTAATTTGTAGTCAATTATTCATGTTAAAATTAGAAAACATTTTGATAGGTTTGTATTTTCTCAAAAATATATGTTCCAAAATGTATATTTATACTTAAAATATTTTTGAGATATGTTTGAGTTAATATCAAGCCAAGAAAAGTCATTTTACAAAGGATTTTGAAGGTATGTATCGAAACAATGCATAAATGTATCAATACTATGCTTAAAATCCCATTTGTTCGATACTTATTAGCATGTATCAATACATTGTAGTGAGTATTGATACTCACCCTATATGTATCGATATAATGCTTGGAAGTAGCCAAGGTTTGGCTGAAACCCTCGAATGTATCAATACAACTTGGCAATTATCGATATTCAACCCGTTGTATCGATACAATAAGCTATAATAGTCATTTTTTTAATTCTTGTATCAATACCATAGCATGGGTCTGAAAGGAAATAGGCATTTATAAAGGTACAACGGCTCTTGAACCACCACATTAAATGCCCAATGTCAGTAAATCAATTTTAAGCTATAAATAGAGGTTCCTAATAGCTAAAGAAGCAAGAGATGCAAAGATCAATCAAGCATTGAATAAAAAAAGGTCAAAGTTTTCAAATTTTTCATTTTTCTTGTATCAAATTTATACTCTTTCAAGTCTATTTGTATCTCATTCACCTTGTACTTAAATTCCAGCAAACATTCACCTACTAGAGGTTCAATCTGTTTGCAAATACTTCATTTATATCACAACAAGGGTTACTTGAAAGTGAGTGAAAACATTTAAGAATTTGGGGTAGAATTTTCAAAAGGATTGAAATGTTCTATCTAAGCCTTAAAAGATAAAGATGTAAGGTTATACATTAGCCTTAAAGGTAAACAATTTCATTAGTGAATTGTAAGAATCACCTTGGTAAAAAAGTACCAAGAAGAGAGGTTATAGGTGCCAAGTTCAAGGATCGAACTTTTATATATTGATTATTTGTTTTTCTTACCCTTAACTCCTTTTTATTTTTAACTTATTTCAAATTTATCAAGTTCTTGTAGAACCAATTCATGCCCTCTTGGTTTAATCTTTTCCTTGAGCTAACAGTAAGAAAGGGTTACATGCCATAGTAAGCACTATAACATTTATTTTCAAAAGCGCTCATCTTTAAATTAACATCATTTTGTGAAACTTGCATATATTTGAATATTGATTTTTTCATAAGATAAAATGTTTCTTGAAAAGTAAAAGCGTGATTATGAAAATCTTAAGAGTATTAATAATAGATGTTGCAATTGAGCCGGATTAGCCCTTATCTCTAAACTGACATCACTTTGTGAAACATGCATGATTTGAATATTAAATTTTTGATCTGGCATGAATGTTTCCAAAAAGAAAATATTTAAAAAAAAAAGATGATGAAAAGTCTCAAGAATACTAATGATCAATGTCAAAAATAAGCTTGTATCCATGGCATTCATTTTCCTATGAATAAAACCATGATCATTTGAAGGACCAAATATTTTGGGGAAGTAACTTTAAAGTTCCTAAACCATGATTCCTTAGGTAAAGAACAATAAAATAAAGCTTCCAAAAATTTAAGTTTCTTTGAAAATAAAACAAATGAAATGTTCGTTTAAAGAACCTAATTGTGGCAATTGGATGTGTACCATGAGTTTTCCCAAAATCCTGTAGCAAAAACATCAATTTTGTAACCATCCTTTAGAAGTTGCTTATTATTTTTATTTCATGGCACGATGACTAAAAAAACTACCCTTAGTCCCTAATGAAACTTTTCTGACCCTTACCTTTTTCTAACCATTTTAAATATAGTCAACTACCCATTATTGTAGATCAAACACAAAATTTTCCTTGCAAACATGAATCCTTGCATTACTTGATTTCCCATTGGTGATAAACTGTAAAACATAATATGCCTACAAAATGAAGAGAAAAGGGGAACGTGTGTATGAATTTTTGAGAAAAAATGAAAAAAAAAAGAAAAGGAAAAAAATTCAAATGCATTATCGTGTGATTAAGATGTTCAGATATTTTCAAACAATCCTTTTCCTATAGAATGACCCTTTAATTTAAATGGTTACTTTTAAAGTGATAAACAACCTTCATTCATCACCTTTTCATAGCTATAAAAAATTCTTTCATTTGCTACCCCTTTTGAGCTAAAAGAATTATTTCTTCTTGTAACCTTAATCGAGGATCACCCTCCACATTAGAAGTGTGAAGAAAGTTAGAAAAATATAAAGGATAGATCTTGCATTCAAATTCTCGATGTTTTAAGGACAAATACAAAAGGAGCTAAGTTTCCTAAAATTTGCATTTCCCTTCAAAGAAAAAACAAAAAAGAAAAAAGTAGAAAAAAGAAAAAAAAGAAAAAAGTAGAAAAAAAAGAAAAAGAAAAAGAAAAAAGAGAAACAAGAAAATGCAGCGCTCTAATAAAATAGAAAAGATGAACTCCTTTTGAAATAATCCTTGATTCAATTGCCCCAAAACATTTCATTTAGGCCTTTACATCCTTTCTTTCTGACCTCTAAACCTTGGCCTATATTACATAACTAGAAAAGTTTATTATGACCAAATGTGATTATTTAAATGCAGAGGCCGATTTCTCAAGTAAATTACTTTTGGAAGGATTATGAATGCTTTTTAAGAACTTGATGTTAAAGACAAAAATTAAAAAAAAATTAAAAGAATGAAGCGTTCGGGTGAAAACCCAAAAAGGGCAATCTAGAGAAAAATAAGAGAACCACTAGTATCACCATGAGAATTACCAAAATTTTGCAAGGAAAAACACTTGTTTAAGGAAATTTAGGGACATCTGAAAACCCTTGAGTACCTCAGGTTGTTAACTCTTAGTTTGAGTGGCCTTAAAAAAATTAAATCCACCACATTTCCAACTTGACCTCCTATATTTGAACCTTCTATAGTAGTCTTGGTATCCATCAAACTGATAAGAGTTAGAAGACTTAAAGGAATATCAAATATGTCTGACTTTCAAAGAAATTCATGTTTTATACAACCATATCCATTCATGCCTAGGAAAATGTAGCATGTATCTAATTCACCTTGAAATTTTGGGCGAACTCAAGTTTTTTAAAAGCTTTTCAATTCATTTGAGAAAATTAGATTACCACTTAGATGATTTTTTAACAAAAGATCATTACTATTCAAAAGATCTGAACATTACATTCTTTTAATCATAAGGTCTTAAATAAAATTCTCTTTTTCAATAAAAAAACTTGAAAAGGCATTATGAAAAGAGTCGAGGGCCTTTCTAGTTAAAGGGTATCAAACTCGAACAATGCCTAACCCATGAAAAAGAAAAAATAAGATAATGATTTGAATTCATTGGGGTAAATATTGTAAATAGATTGAAAAAAGGAGTGATTTTTCTTAGGGCATGAGAGGATCAAATAAAGTTTCAATTTCCACATTATCCATAATATATGCTTAATTTAGTATTTCATATTTGCATCATTTTATGATCATCAACATCATTTAAGTGGTATTAACATTTGCACCATTTCCCATGCATGTATCTTTTCATTGACACTTGTATTTGCATCATTTCATAAGCATTTGCATCATTCTCAATAGTACAATTAGTGCATTTTTGTCTTTTAATTTCTTCAAACAATGTTATTAACTTTGGAATCATTAAGTATTGCATTAGTCATAGAATAATTGGGAATTTTTTTCAAAGCTTTGATGGTGATATTTGAAGCATTGAAAAGAGTTTTAAAGCTTCAATGGTGATATTTGAAGCTTTCAAAAAAACTTTCAAAGTTTCAATAGTGATATTCGAAGCTTTTGAAAGAATTTACACCAAAACAAGTCTTTGATGGTGATATCCGAAGTTTTAAAATGAATTTACACCAAAACAAGTCTTTAATGGCGATATCCGAAGCATTTAAAATAATTTGCACCAAGATAAGTCTTCGATGGTGATATTTGAAGCATTCAAAAGTTTTTAAACAAAGCTCTAATAATGATACTTGAAGCATTTAAAAGAGTTCTCAAAGTCTTCGATGGTTATATTCCAACCTTTAAAAGACTTTTCAAAGCTTTGATGGTGACACTTAAAGTATTTCAAAAGTTTTTCTTTAAAAATAAATTTTTGGTGGTGCAATCGGAAGCATTTTAAAGAGTTTTTAAAATCTTTGATGTCATATCCAAAGCTTTTGGTGGTGGTAACCAAATAATTTTCAAGGACTTTGATGTCATATCCAAATCTATTTATGGTGTTTATTAAAGTTTGTTATTTTTTCAAGTCAAAACACATCCCTAATAAGGAAAATAACTCCTATTAAATGATTTCTTGGAAGAAAGATCAAAGATTTATTTTTTTTACCATTAGGCTACCCTTATTTTATCAATTTGTTTCAGTTGTTGATAAGGAATTTTAGGAACTACATATTCCTTATTATGTTCTCCTTTTTCAACCTCTAAATGGTATTGATGCATCACCCAATTTGACTTTTTAAGTCTAAACACCTTCTTAAATTTTTCCTTCATTGAAAGAAAAAGAAATGCTATAAGATTTTTCAAAAATATCTTTGATGTAGACTCATTGGATTCATGTCATTTTTCAAGGATACTATCTAGACTTAGGTTTTTCCCTGGTCAACCCTTTAAACTTAGGTTCCACCTTGGTCATCTTCGTTGATAATATTGACCCTTTTGACCTAGGTTCCACCCTAGTCATCTTAGTTGACTACTACAGTTTTGCTTTAGTCAACCAATTCTGTGTTGGTCACCTTTAGTTGACTATTATGGTTTTGCCCTGGTTAACCCATCATATTATGGTTTTGCCCTGGTCAATCCATTAGACTTAGGTTTCCCCATGGTCATCCTTAGTTGACTACTATGATTTTTCCTTGGTCAACCTATCTGACTATGATTTCACCCTGGTTAGTCCCTCAAACTTAGATTTTGCCCTGGTCATCCTTATTTGACTACTATAGTTTCACCTTGATCAACCCATTAGACTATGGTTTTGCCCTGATCAATGTTTTAGACTTAGGTTTGACCCTAGTCAGCTTATCCACCTTAACCTTGGTTTTACCTTTCGGGGTTTCCTTTAATGAATATATTTAGAGTAGTTTTTTAATTATTTTAAGACTTTATAGCTAAAACAAAATTGTATCTATTTGGACTTTGCTTTATTGTTTATTCTCAGCAACGATCAAAGATGGATAGCTGTAGACACTTAATTTTGTCTACGCCTATTTTTCTAGTAGTCTTAATTATTCGAAATTGAGAACTTACTAGTCACCTTGATAGAGGTTGACTTCCACCAAGTGAATTTTACACTTTCAGGACTAATTTAGTCATCTCTAAATGGCCATACATGCACATGATAGAAAAGTACTATTTTGAAGGTCAATCTCAGATAAAAAGGATGAATATGGAAAAGAAAATTTGTTTTTAAATATTTTATTGTCAAATTTTGAAAACTATTTTTGTAAATGATGTCACAGTTAAATTTCCCATTTTTAAGAATTTTTTGAGATTTTTTACAAAATTTAAAAAGATGACTAATAGAATTTCAAGCGATATGCGCTCCAAAAAATCAACAATATTCAAGAAAAAATATGTATGCAAATTTTTTATCGCAAGGTGTCAAATTGTCAATTTTGTTAGTTAATTTTGAATTTTTTACGGTATCACAAGTATTACATTCGTGAAATTTTTCTTAGCTAAATTTATTCCGGATTTCTGAATTTCACCTTTTTCATTTTTAATAATTAATATTTTGGATAGCATGTTATATTTAAGCCATTTTATATAAGTTTCAATGCATTGTTTTAAATTTTCTCTATTCCAAAATACGAGCTTTCCTTTATCTATAAAATTTTTGTAAATTTTTTTGAACATCAAAATTCTTTAAATATTCCCACCAAATTGCCATAAAACCAATTTTGAAAAATTCTAATCCCTTTTATAAAGTTTTTTCATTTCTGAGATACGAAGTTTTTACTTTGCAAATTTTTTTGATTGGATTTTTTCAATTTTATAATTTTCAAAATTATTCAAATATATTCATTAAAACCATAGTAAATCAATTTTCAAAAATTCAATTTATTTTATGAGTTTTGAATTTTTAATAACAATTTTCCTCTATAAGGATTATGAGTTTAGGCATTTCTTATCAAGATTTTTTCATCATTCATTTTATTTCTTTCATTTCCAAAATTTTATTTATTTTTATTAATCTTAATTTAATTCTATTTTTAATTTTAATTATGGAATTTTGCAAACTAGTTTCATGGAACTAGTTTAATTGGATTCCAATTTCTCCCTTACCAATTAGCTGGTTTCTAATTATCCCATTAGATGATATTATCTAGATAATCATGACAAAATATTGGAGATGACCATTATTACACATTCATTTAATGCAAATTACAATTATCCATGCAAAAAAATCAATTGAAAATCTTTTAATTAAAAATTGGCAATTTTCTTGGAAATTTTAATGGCTATTCGGCCAAGGCTGATTTCAGCCAATTTTGGGTTATTCCTCCCTCTATGTAAATAAGGAGAGAAAGCTTCAATAAGAGGTTTGGCTTTGGAAAGAAGAAGAACACTAGAAAATAATAAGTTCTCTAAGGTTTTAAAGCTTTCTAAGCTATTATATCTTTTAAAAATCTTCAAGTTTTCTTGGTTTCATGCATTTTTCTTCTTTTTCATGAGCCAAAATCATACTTAAGGTCATGAATTTGGTTTCATGTTGAAACACAAAGTCTATTGGCTAGAACCATTTTCTTTATTTTAGTGGTTACATTTGATTTTTCTTGATACTAGTTTGTTTTTGTTATTTATGAAACTTGTTTGTGTTGATATTATGTTGATCTTTACTGTTAGACCTTTAGGTGGTGAATGAAATCAAGAGGGGGGTGAATTGATTTCTCAAACTTTTGATAAATTAAAATTTTCGTAGACAAACTTGAGAAATCCAAACAATAAGCTTTTGGAGTGTGATTTTAGTGAAT
>JBBYHO010010295.1:0-13413 GCA_038382025.1 Adansonia gregorii
TGTTGCAATGGAACTATTAAGAGTTAGTCACCTAACCATAGCTATAGGTGTTATACTCTTCCAACTCTAGAAAAATAAGAGGTTGATGCATCTCTAAGCACTAGTACCACTCAAGCCCACGCAAAGAAATTTGAGCCTAAAAAAGTCAAGGAAGTAGTGAGGAAAAGAGAAGCCACAAAGTTTCTTAAGTTCATCAAGCACAGTGAATACTGCATTATGGATCAATTAAGTAAACAACCAGCCAAGATTTCTAAGCTATCTTTACTTTTTAATCTAGAGGTTCATCAAAATGATTTACTGAAGGTGCTAAATGAAGCATATGTGCCTTCGGATGTTTCCATAGAAAAGTTGGATCGGCTAGTGAACAATATCATGGCTGATAATTATATCTTATTCACTGATGATGAGATCCCACCCGGAGGTAGGAGTTTTGCGCATCACTATCTATTATAAGGGATGCATTTTGCCCAAAGTAATTATAGACAATAGGTCGACCGTTAATGTCATGCTTATTACTACATCAAGCAAACTCCCTATTGATCAGTCTAACATCAAAAATAGCCACACCATAGTTCAAGCTTTTGATGGAAAGTGTCATGGAGTAATTGGAAATATTATAATCCAGCTCCAAATAGGCCCATGTACATATAAAGTGGACTTTCAAGTTATGGATATTAATCCTTCTTACAACTGCCTGTTGGGAAGACCATGGATATACTCTGCTGGAGCTGTCCCATCCTCTCTCCATTAAAAGCTCAAATTTATGATAAATGAGAAAGTAGTCACCATCAGGGCTGAAGAAGAAATACTGCACATTGCTTTTACTAAGGATATATACATAGAGCCTAAAAAAAATGCACCGGAGTCATCCTTCCAATCATTCGAGTTTATTAATGCAACATTTATGGGAGAAAGATTACTAATAGTCAAACCTTATCTATCAAAGAGTACCCACTCTAGTTTAAAAATGACTATTAGCAAAGGTTCCCATGTTGGAAAAGGGCTTGGCAAGAATTTGTAAGGGATGGCCTAAGCTTTACAAGTCACCACTCAAGCCAACAGAAGAGGCTTAGGATTCAAGGCCAATGCACACTCAAGAAAGCAGCAACAAAAGAGGATTTGTAACCAAGAGATGACATAATCATTGAATCGAGAGAAAGAATCAAAGTCGATAATGTTTCTATCTTTCCATGAGATATTTTATTTAAGAGGACAAATGACCCAAACTAACTAAACGACCAAAAGGCAAAAAATGTCTTGGTTATCTTCAATAGAGCACTTAACAACCTCTATCTCTAAGATACCAAGCCATAAAAGTTATGTCCTTCCATTAAGACTTGATTTTAATGATAGGGTTATGACGGAAGCCCTTACACTTTTCCTATCCCTTTCATGTAACGTCAAAAAATGAAAACCTATATGCCCTCACCCAAAGGCAGATAGAGTCCTATGTAAAGGGCTTTTTTTATCAAACATTATTGATAAAATATGTTTTGCATATATATCATTTCATTTTATGTATCGCTTTTCAACCTTTTTGTCTCCATTACTCTCTTTTGCCTTCATTTTTATCTAAATCCCTTAGTTGTGTGAGTGCCTTTTGCAATGTTTATTTGCCTTTTCAGGTGTTTTGACGATAGTGACATGGATGTGTCAGATGAGTCTGTGAAGATCGATTTTGAACAATCAACTTGCACTAGTGAAGTCAATCTTAAAGAAGATTTCCAAGACAGCTCCGTACCATCAAACCTCGTATGATTAGTTGAACAAGAGGAAAGGCAAATCATGCCCTATAAAGACCCAACAGAAGTAATAAATCTGGGTACTCAAGAGGATCGAAAGAAGGTTAAAATCAAAACCTCAATCAAGTTGACAACTAGGACTAAGCTGATAGACCTACTCTAGGGATATCAAGATATATTTGTTTGGTCATATCATGACATGCCAGGGCTAGACATTGATATAATGGTCCATAAACTTCCCATCGAGCCTGGATACAAATGAATTCAGCAAAAGTTAAGGAAGATGAAGCTGAAAATGCTCTTCAAAATTAAAAAGAAAGTCAAAAAGTAATTTGATGCAGGGTTTATTGGAGTAGCCAAGTATCCAGAATAGGTTGCCAATATAGCCCCAGTCCCAAAGAAAGATGGTAAAGTACAAATGTGTGTTCATTATCGGGATTTGAATCAAGCTAGTCCCAAGGATAACTTCCTACTACCTTATATTGACACTTTGGTAGACAATACAGCCAAGAATTTTTGTTTTCCTTCATGGATGGATTCTCAAATTACAACTAGATCAAGATGGCAGCCGAAGACATGGAGAAAACAACTTTTGTTACCATGTGAGGGATATTTTTCTATAATGTCGTGCCCTTCAGACTCAAAAATGCTGAGGTAACCTATCAACAGGCCATGGTAGCTCGAGTCCATGACATGATGCACAAAAAAATTGAGGTCAACATTGATGACATGATTGCCAAGTTAATGAAACACGATGAGCATGTCACAGACCTTTAGAAACTTTTTGAACAGCTATAAAAATTTTAACTCAAATTAAATCCTACCAAGTGTACTTTCGAAGTCACTTCAGGTAAGCTTCTAGGCTTTATAGTTAGCAAAATAGGGATTGAAGTTAACCTAGACAAAGTTAAAGCCATTCAAGATATGCCACCACCTTAAACCTCAAAGGAAGCAAGAAGCTTTTTGGGGAGATTGAACTACATTGCTAGATTCATATCCCAGCTCATTGACAAATGTGACCCTATCTTTCAGCTCCGTCGTAAACAAAATCCAGGTGAATAGAATAAGGCATGTCAAGAAGCCTCTGATAAAGTCAAACATTATCTATCAAGCTCGCAAGTGTTGGTACCACCGTTGCCCAGTAGACCTTTAATCCTTTACTTTGTAGTCTTTGACAAGTCTATGGGTTATTTATTAAGGCAGCATGATGAGTCAGGAAAGAAGGAACAAGTAATCTACTACTTCAGCAAAAAGTTTACGAAATGCAAGTGCAATTACTTTGCAGTTGAGAAGTTATGCTATGCTTTAGTGTGGACAGCCAAGAGACTCAAGCAGTACATGATGTATCACACCACATGGTTGATTGCAAAGCTTGATCGTCTCAAGTATCCATGCGAAGCCACTGCGCTATCAAGAAGGCTAGCTAGATGGCAAGTCCTACTTTTTGAAAATGACATTGGCTATGTTAGTCAAAAAGCCATCAAGGGTAGTGCGATAGCTAACTTTTTGGCAAGTTAAGCGATAGATGACTCTGAACCTTTAAATTTGACTTCCCAGATGAAGATCTAATGTGTATTTCTAAGAATGAAGATGCCTCCAACCAAGATCGACCCTAGAAGATGTATTTTGATGGAGTATCAAATGCTCTGGGACATGAAATTAGGGCAATAATGGCGTCACCTAATGGGAGTCATTATCCATTCATAGCAAGGCTAAATTTTGATTGAATAAATAATATTACAAAATATGAAGGTTATGTCATAGGGCTTCGAGCAGCCATTGAGAAGGATGTTAAGATATTACAAGTGTTTAGTGATTCGACCTTAGTCATTTACCATTTGAAATGAGAGTGGCAAACTCGTAATGCCAAGCTGATGCAGTATGGGAAACTGATAGCAGAGCTCAAGAAAAAATTTCATGATATTAATTTTTGACACTTAACTCGAGAAGAGAACCAAATAGCCAATACTTTGGCTGCCTTATCTCCATGTTTAAAGTCAACAAGGAGTCAGACGTTGCTCCCATCCAGATGAACATCTACATAACTCTAGTTCATTATCATAGTGTCAAAAAAAAGAAGGATAGCCTATCGTGGTACTATGACATCTTTCATTACATAAAGGATCAGCAAATATCCTAAAATGCAATCGAAACTGATAAAAAGACTATCAGAAGGCTGGCTATGGGATTTGTTCTAGATGGAAAAATCTTATACAGAAGGAGTCACGATCAAGTATTACTTAGATGCGTTGACACTTCTGAAGCCAAAATGATCCTAGAAGGAGTTCATGAAGGGATTTGTGGCACACATGCTAATGGACATTGGATGGCCAAGCAAATCATGAAAGCGAGTTATTATTGGTTGACTCTTAAGAGAGACTGCATCAACTATGCTCAAAAATGCCACAAGTGTTAAATATATGCTGACAAGATCTATATCCCTCCAGCACCACTTCATATCATGATGGCTCCATGGCCCTTCACCATATGGCGTATGGACGTGATCAAGCCAATCACCCCTAAAGTTTCCAATGGACATCATTTTATCTTGGTGGTGATCGACTATTTCACTAAATGGGTAGAGGCTGCCTCATATGCTAATGTCACTATATTGACCATCTGTAAGTTTGTCAAACGGGGCATCATCTGTAGATATGGCCTTTTGAACCAAATCATCACAGATAATGCAAGCAATTTAAATAATAAAATGATGCAAGCAGTTTTTTCACAATTTAAGATCCAGCATCATAATTCTATCCCTTATCGCCTAAAGATGAATGGAGCAGTTAAGGCAGCCAATAAAAATATTAAAAAAATAGTTGAGAAAATGGTCGAGACTTACAAAGATTGGCATGAGAAGCGATTCTTTGCACTTCATGCCTATCGAACCTCAGTTCATACTTCCATAGGCTCTACCCTATTTTCTCTTGTCTATGGGATGGAAGCTATATTGCTTATCAAAGTTAAGATCCCTTCTCTCAGAGTCTTGATGGAAACCAAACTTGAAAAAGCTAAATAGGTTAAGAACAGATATGACCAGCTCAACCTTGTTAAGGAAAAATGGATGAAGGCTATCTGCCATGGTCAAATGTATCAAAGACGTATGATCAGAGCCCATAACAAAAAGATGCACCCACGATAATTTCACCTAGGTGAATTGGTATTGAAGAAGATTCTTTCAATTCACAAAGATACAGGAGGCAAATGGGCCCTTAATTGGGAAAGACCGTATGTCGTAAAGCAAGCTTTCTTCAGAAGAGCCCTAATCTTGTCAAGAATGGACAGCAATGTGTTGCCCAACCTAGTCAACTCAGATTCCATCAAGGAATATTACATGTAAAGGGCAAAATCTTAAAAGGCATCTTTCAAAAAGGGGGAAAAATTAAAAAACAAAAAAATAAAAAAAAAGAAAACAAAAAGAGGTCTAGATGAAAATCCAAAAAAGACATCTAGGAAACCAACCCAACTACAGTTGAAAACTTGTAAGGGCAACTTGAGAAGATCAATTTTGATGGGACATAAACTTAGAGTACCTACAGGACAATGCAAAGCAATCCTAAAGATCTTTCGAAGATCAGCTCGTGCTAAGCACATTCATTGTTCGAGAAAGATTCTAAAAAGCACCTAAAGAACATCCATGTCATGATTGTTAGAGGCATCTTTTGCCCAAAAGATCATCTTTCTCACTACCTTATCAATTATTTGTCAAAAGATATATCGAGTTATGTCTTTTTATTGTAATAAATAAATATTACCTTATTTCTTTTAACCCCTATATACTTTACATTACACTTGTCATTTAGTTGATAATGTTTGATAATTAACTGAAATATGCATTAGGACATCTTGATATTACTTTGAAAGGAAAAAAAAAAGCAAAGGGAACTCTATTGACACCCTGGTCGTCAAGTTCATGCATGTTTTGCATCCAAACACCGATTCGGCATAATCATGCACCAAATCATTTTTTGCTTTCACAAGCCACATCTTAAAAAAAACCATCTTAGGCTAAAATCGACCCATGCATTCTATCAGAATCCTATCTAAACCAGAGACATCAACATAATCAGTCGAATAGTCACCAAATTGTTGATGATGCCCTCCATTTGTCAGGAAAATGATTGAGCCTCCCAAATTAAGAAACACAATAGTCCAAATTCTTGGGACTAAATTTTTGGTCATATCCCTAGTGGAGCAGGGACAACCTACAATCCCCAACGAGATTAGGAAAATTTTTGTCTATAGTTACATCAAAGATAAATCGCCATCCCTATAAAGTCTGAATGACATACAAGGAAAACTATAGCAATCTCATGTATTAGACTTCACATCATGCAATCATGATAACATTCCACATCATGCATTCACAATACCATCATACATCATTATTTTTACAATATCACTCCAAACCAGGTTTATTAAACTTTTAAGGAATTCTTGTTAAATGTTCTAAGCTTTGTAAACCAAGTGTCATTCAAGTAAGGTTTTTTTCTCCTCATCACATCATGTTAAAACCTTTTTTTATCAAGAAACTACTATCAAAAGGCTAGTGTCAAGAAATTGTTATCTAGAAACTATCATCAAAAACTTTATCGAGAACATTCATCTGAAGCTTTGTCAGGCATTTTGTCAAGAACTAGTGTCAAAACCCTTTCATTAGGAACTTTTGTCATGAACATTTGTTAAGAAAAACTTGGATTAGAAGTTTCATAAAAAAATTGTTATCAGCACCCTTTCAAAGCCCATAAGTCAGTGGCACCTTTACAAAAGCCCATAAGTCAGTGGCACCCTTTTAAAGCCCATAAGTTGTGGCATTTTTTCAAAGCCTACAAGTCAATGGCATTATTTTCAAAGCCCCAAGTTGAAACCCACATGAGTTGGTGGCACCCAAGTCTAAGTCAAGGCCCGCACAAGTTGGCGGCACCCGAGTGGAAGCCCACAAGAGCTGGTGGCAACTAAGTTTAAGTCAAAACTCGCACAAGCTAGCAACACTTGAATCGAAGCCAACATGAGCTGGTGGCACCCAAGTTTAAGTCAAAGCCCATACAAGCTGGCGGTGCCCATATAAAAAATTCATGTTACTCTACACTTGCCTAAAGGGGTCAAACCTTAAAAAACCTAACACCCTAGTATTCTAGGGAGCATCATTCCACCACGGATAAAATAGTGTCTATTTATCTTTGCCCTATTCCTAATTCTCAGCAACGGTCAAAGAGGGGCAACTGTAGACACCTTATTTGGCCTAGGCTAATCTTTTTTTGCAACCGAGCTAATTTTCGATGGTCTAAGCATTTTGATTAAAAACTCGATTTTAACTTGTTTATTTATATAAAAAAAAAGATCAAAATCCATTTCAAATCACGTATTTGGACTTTTGAATTAATCAAAACATTTTTTAAAGTTTAAATTAGATTAAAAAAAAGGTTAATATCACATGATCACCCTACTTCATAGATTGTTAACCAATATCACCATCAGCCACCCTATTTTTTGGAAAATCATTCAGCATTTAAACCAGCCACCCTATACCCATCATATTGGCAGCAAGTTTCTCCCTATAGCCACCCTCTAGCCACCATTCTGACATCACCTTATCCCCCCTTAAGAAATGGCAAAAAACACTTCTAATTTGCTCTAAAATGCTGGTATAAGGGGACCACTTCTATCTCAGCCAAAAAAAGGTTAATTCCAGCTCATTTTCAACTTACAAAACAATTCCTACACCAAGAAAACTAGAATCCCATAGCTCTTCACCCACCACCCAAAAATAACCCTAAACACTTTTTCCCTAACCATTACACATTGTAAAAATCACGCTCATCCATACTAGAACCAAAACCTTATTATTTCTCTCTTTTTCTTGCTTATTATCAACAAGGAAAGGAGGGAAATTCAAGCCATCTCTACTGCTCTAATTATTTGGCCAAGATGTGAAATTTTGTTGGTATAACTTATCACTTTATCACTTTCATTTTATGATTTTCAGCATCTTCATCATTTTAGTGAGCTTTCCATGTTTCCATCACCCTCTTAGGATTATCATGCATTATTGTGGCTTTTGGTTGTGGTAGTTTAGGATTTGGATGCCTTAATGCCCTTTTGATGTGCAAAATACCTTATTCCATCCTCATTATTTTGATAGCTCTTGCTTATGTATTTTATGCCATATCTATGCATCTTGTTATCCTTAATCCCTATATGAATCATTAGCCTAACATATTTTAAGCATATTTATACATCAACTTGCATCTTATCATGAACCATTGTCATTTTCAGCTTCTATAACATTTTCTTGTCAAAACGTATAACATTTCCTTTGTCTAGACCATTGGTAAAGTTAGCATCCTTAGTCATGTTATGTGTCATCCCCTTATATGTTTGTTGTCTTCTTTTTGTCAAAATAGGCGTTGGATGGTTGTCAAAAATTGATTTTCAAAACCCCCCAAGCCAAGCATGTTAACCTCAAGCAATGAGGATTAGCATGGATTTAGCATTTTCCTTAAAGTTAGCAAAATATCTTAGGGAAAATGAAGTTTTTCATGTTTGGAATCTTGGTTAAACAAACTCAAATCTTTTGATTTTACAATGAAAATGACCTTACACTTATTCTCAAAATGTTTGTGCCTTATTTTTAAGTTAATACCTTAAGTGGTATGATCAACGGGTTGTTTAATCATTCCAAATAACTCTTGCGCTATGCAAATAAGTTCATGATGCTCATGCCACTCTTTCCCTTCAGTCATAGATGTTCAAATATTAATAACTTGAGTTTGGACCTGTCAACATAAAAAAATAAGAAATACCCCTTATTTTGCTTTGTCCCCTATTTTTGGTTATGATCAAAATTAAGTTGTTTTCTCGAATTTCACCTTGAGATATTTGAATGTCTCTATATCACCCCAATCAGACTTGAGAACATGCTTTGACCTCTCATAGGTTCATATCAAGGCATAAACATATTTTACATCTTTACTATCCTTATTCATAATAATTTTTTTTGCCAAAAGTTATCGAAATGCTCACATATTTCATAAATCATAAAGTTCTGTCAACTTATGTTTTCTAGCGACTTCTCTAAAGAGTGTCAGATGCGTCACTTTTAGGGATGCTTCAACCCTAACCTTTCGAGGGGATACTCTAACCTCGCTCTTCAAAATTATCGAGATTTAAAAATCTTTCTTTGTCAAAATGATTTCTCATCCATGAGGATACTCCAACCCTGACCTTTTGAGGGGATACTCCAACCTTGCTTCTTAAAATTGTCAAGATTTAAAAATCTTCCTTTTTTAAGAATTATGCGCCATTCACGGGGATACTTCAACCTCATCTTTCTGAGAGGATACTCCAACCCTATCTTTCAACTACAATTAATCTTTTCTTTCTCCTTCTTGGATTTTAATGAATACATCAAACAAACTTCATTTAATTAAGAAACCCAGATACATCTTGAAAATTATCGATTCGGTTATTCCCAAATAATTGATGCCAATTGCGAGATTAATTCCAATAGTCCATTACTTTTCCTTATCATTGCATTAAATAATCCATGTTATGATACTTCATTTATTGTCTTACTAACACGATTTCTTTGTGATGATTATGTGTATTCATGTTTTCAAAACATTTCAAATAAAATTAAAGGTAATATTCTATGTGGGTATTACTCTAGTGCCCAAAGTGGAACATTTCATTTTCAAAGTAAAATCCAGAGGTCATTTTATTGAAAATCTCTATATTCCTCATCTTTTCGGGGCATATATGAGATTAAAACTATTTCATTAAAACCTGTATTTGTATTTCTATAAGATTCATGCATTAAAAGAGGGTTATATCAAAATAATGATAAGTTAAGATCAAAAAAATCGAAACTAAGACAAGACATAGCTTGTAAGGCATCGATTATGGGTGTTGCAAAGAGGTTCGTACCTCATCGTGCATAACCAACTCCCAAACCTAAACGATGAATTTTTGTATTACATAGACCATGGGATCAATATTTTGAGTTTTGTAACTTAAAACATAGTTTTCAATAAGCATCCGATCATGCTTAACTCTAAATGATCAGTGGCAACTCTAAACGTTGGCCATTTCATGTTAGTCATCTGAGACCAATAAGATGAGCAATTCATCTTATGGTTTCTTTCACTATACCATATGTTGAGAATTTATACATTCTTGTTCTCATCATATCTCCAAAGAAAAGTCTCAGTCAAGAAGATACTTCCAAGTCAAGAAAATATTTTAAGTCATCCACACCTATAGATTTGCGAGGATCCACCTTGGGGTACATTACGATAAGGGGACTTAGCAATTATGTCATCAATGTATGCTTCAATTTCCTTATGCATAATATCATGGAATAGGGTGACCATTACCCTTTGGTAAGTTGCTTTTGTATTCTTCAACCCAAATGGCATTACTTTGTAATAAAATATTCCCCACATTGTGACAAATGTGGTCTTCTTTATATCCTTTAGAGCCATTTTAATTTGGTTATGCCCTAAAAATCCATCCATTAAGGAAAATAAACAATTCTTCATAGCATTATCAACTAGAGTGTCTATATAAGGGAAGAGGAAGTTATCTTTTAGGCTTGCTCGATTAAGGTCTCGATAATCTACATGCATTTTAACTTTTTCATCTTTCTTAGGAACTGAGACAATGTTTGTAACCTATTTTGGATATTTTGCCACCTTTAGAAATCTAGATTCAAACTACTTTTTAACCTCTTTTTTTATCTTCAAAAGCATCTCCGATTTCATTCTTCTTAGCTTCTGTTGAACCAGTTTGCATTTTGGCTTTAAGGCAATTTATGAACCATAATCTTTGCATCTAATCCTGGCATGTCTTGATAAGACCATGGAAAGATGTCTCAGAATTCATGTAGTAGACTTATCAAATCGTCATGGGTGGAAGCCTTTATGGTTATTCCTATTTTGATCTCTTTCTTATTATTTTCATCATTCCCCAAATTAATAATCTTAATGTATTCTTCATAGGGTATTATACGCTCATCTCCTTATTCAATTATTTTTAACAAATCAGGAGGCAAGATATGATCATCAATATCTTCCTCAAGATCATCTTATTCAAGCAAATTGCCTATTCAAAATTAACCTCTGAATCCCGATTAGATTTATCTGTTTCTCAAAAAGGAAAAGCAAAGAAGAAATAGGCAAAAGAATATGGGATATGAATGGGGTATGGATGTTAAAAGAAAAAAAGAAAAAAGATGTTGAAATAAGAAATCATAAAAAAATGATCATTAGAAAAGAAAAGAGCCAAAAAAGATTATATAAGGAAAGATTACATGCATTTCATTTTTACTGATAATAAATTAACATTATGGGTTTTTACAAAAGGATTTATAGATGACAGAGTTCATTTCTTAGTTATTACTTTAGGATTGGCCTAGACACTATGCTTCTCTCAGCACATATCCAATTTCCTAAAACATATCTAAGGGGCATGGGTGAATTCAATGATCCTTAGTGAACTCTTCATCATCTTTTCCAATGGTAACCACATGTTGCTTTTTAAAGGCTTCATTGATCACCATAACGATGTTCCTAGTTTTTTTTATCTCCATTTCCCATATTGCCTCCTCTATAGCAGAAAATTTCCTCCAACAAGAGGTAAAGAATTGATTTCTGGCCTGACTGTTAACCAACACCTAGGGATGGCTGCTTTTCTCTTATTCTTTTTTCAAATTTCTTTTTCTGAACTCTTTTTGGCTTGAAGCCTAATCCATATTTATCTTTCTTACCATTAACATTAATGGCCTGGCTGATTCCTTACAAATATCTCGAGTCTTTTTTTGGCTAAGGCGCTTTTCTCTACTGTCAATTAAAGGCCTATATGCATATTTTTAGATAGCCTCAGTTTAGGGATGATTGACCTTTTCAATATAAAGGTCATGTTGATAATCTTAAAAACTATGAAAAAGCATTCATTAATTTTAGCATTTGTGCCAATATAAAGAGCCTCTGTAGACATCATAATGACTATGTCTTCTTCCCCATATAGATTCACCAATCTTTCATCCACTATAAACTTACTTTTTGATACAAGGACAATGGAATGGCCCTGAGAGGTGAATTCATGGTCGCCCTAACAAACAATTGCATGCTGGAGTGATATCCATTACATGAAACTAGATTTCAAATGGGTAAGGACCAATTTCTAGAGTAACTAAAATAGTTCCTTTGATGTCCCTCCATGTTCCATCAAAAGCCCTAACAATTGCATGGCTTTCTTTGATTTGGCTAAATCTACAGGTAAACAGGACAGTGTACTCCATGGCATGACGTTTAAAGCAGTGCCATTATCAATAAAGACCTTAGGTAGTATGGTCCCTTTGCACTGAGTCATGTTATGGAGGGTTTTTGGTAAAGTATTACCTCTGGAGGAATTTCATCCTCACTAAATGAGATAAAGTTGTTAGCGATGATATTGTTCACCAGGCAGTCAAGTTTGTTGGTAGAAATATCCTAAGGGACATAGGCCTGATTTAGTGTTTTCAACAAAGTATTCTAATGAAATTCAAAACTGAGTAACAAAGTTAACAAGGAAATTTTTGCTGGTTATTGCTTTAAATGCTCCATGACACTATATGCACTGTGCTTGATATACTTTAGGAATTCGGTTACCTATTTTTCTTTTATTGGTTCTTGCTTTTCATCTAAGATATTTTTAATAACCACCACATTCTCAGATGTTTATGCCTTTAATTTCACCTTTGTATTGGCTTCACTAATTTTTTCACCGTATACATGCTCACTTCTTGTAACGTGGATATTGACGGATGCTAATTGGACAGTAATAGCTTTTGGAGTAGTGACCCCGCCATCATACTTCTGTGGCATCTATTTACTATCTTTATAAGGGAATGGTGTTGGTGTCTTAATAATTAGCCTAGGGGTAGTATCCGCCTTTGAAGGTGTGGTTTAGTTGTAATGAATGATGAAAGGGCGATTGAAATTGTATGGGGGTTGTGACAATCTTTCCCTTACCATATTAACTAATTTTTTTGCTTTTTCTTTGTTTGTTCTAAGAACTCGATTTCACCATTTGTCATTATCCCTTGAATCGATGCTCGAAAATCGAGGCAACTCTATAAGGTATGCCCTAAAGTCAGGTGATACTTGCAAAAATTGACACCATTATCAAATTGTCCTTTAATTTTTTTTGATTCAACTAAAGATTCCAGCTTTAGTTAAAACCATCCATACTTTTTCTAAGGGTGTTTTGACCTTTTCCATACTTAGTTTCCTCCATTGCTTATTTTTAATGCTGATGATGTTGACTCTAGGCTCAAGATGATCTGGTAAAAGGTTTGCTACCACATTACGAGCTGACACGTTATCAAACTTAAAGGCGTCTCTATTAAGAAGGCTTTGAATTTTGTGCTTAAAGTGTTGGCAATTTTTAATTGAGTGACCCATAATGCATGGTATTCATAATGCTGGTTTGGGTTATACCAGCTGTGATAATTACCTTCATATGATTTGGCAAAAATTGGCACTACTAACCTTGCTTCTAAAAGTTTATCGAACATTTCCTTATATAAATAAGGAAGAGGGTCAAATGAGGTCTAGTTTGATTGGTCATTAAGGCTGTGTATTAGTGTTATGTCTTGGTTGGTTTTAGAGAAGTAGGTTTTGAATGGTAG
>JBBYHO010010306.1:0-13412 GCA_038382025.1 Adansonia gregorii
TGTTAGATTTGGCCAAGTATGAAAATACTCTTCCAAGGCCTTAAAAGTTTTTGGAAAACTATTTTTAGCCCTTACAAGTTTCAAACATGACAAAATAGTCCAAAATACCATAAAATCAAGCATGAAAAATTATCTAAAGGCCATCATCATATTCAGCCAAAATGTATATCAATCAAAAACAAATTTTTTCATCACATATTTTTATGAATATCAATATAAATATATGCTAGAGTTTCAAATATGCAAAAAAAAAATCAAGGAAAATAATTAGCATATTAACACACTTTATCAACAATCAACATGAAAATACTAAGGAAAATAGCACAAAAATATATACACATGAAAATAACATCATTTCCACTAGCAAGCACAAGTTATCATTAGGAAAATTAACAGGCTTTAAAGCCAATGAAATGGAAAAAATAAACTTTGGCCTAATAGAAAATAAATTAAAAAAGTTTTCATATAAAAATTCAAAAAAGGAATTTTTTAAGAAATTTTATGTGCAAGAAATAGGCAATTAAAAATTCCAAAATCATAAAATTGTACGAGCAAAAATCCTTATGAGAGAAAATTGATATTTAATAAAAAAAGAATTGGAATTTCAAAAAGCTATATTTAAGTTATTCTATGTAAATATGTGAAAATATTTAAAATTCTAAACTTCAAAAAATTTTACAGATAAGAAAATGTTCACATTTCGAAACTAAGAAAATTTCCAAACTATGTTCAAATTATAAAAACAGATTAAATTTAACATATTACTCAAAATATTAAATTATAAAAATAATAAATATGAAAACCTAAAATTCAAAACAAAATTTATCGAAAACTTTCACGAGCATGACGCTCACAATACCGTGAAAAAATCAAATTTAATGACTAAATTTAACAACTTGACACCTCATGGTATAAAATGCCAATATGGGTTTTTCCTTGAATATTTTAGATTTTTCAAGTTTAGTACCATCATAAATACTACATGGGTATCGGTAAAAATATACGACAATCGATTTTTAAAATTTCATGAAAAAATCTTGAAAAATCCCTGGAAATGAAAAATTTGATTGTAACATCATATACAGAAATGAATTTCAAAGTTTTAAAAGAATAAATTTAAATACTATTTTTTACCTTAATATTCATCTTTTTTATTCGAGATTTGCTCTCTACGATCCTCGAAATGGCAATTTTTCTATCACGTGCACGAGTAGTCATTTAGATATGGTCAAATAGACCTTGAGATTCACCTGAAGAAGTCAACTCCTCTTCAAAATGATTACATAAATATCGGTCTTGGATATTTTAGGATTAATGGGGAAAGGTATGGAATTAAATTAGGGATTTATAATATGTTCTTGGCTTTGGTTAACTTAATAAATTCATAGGGTAACCCATGATAAATTTAGGACAAATTAGTTCTTTAAATTTATAAGGTTAACCGAAAGCTAAAGGAACTAACATGGATTGATACATGAGTAGACATTGCACCATGCTTATTGTCTTTTCGAGATATCTGGTGAAAGAACAAAGTACACTAAAAGGCTGGTTACTGAAAGGTTTCTTAAAAGATCATATTGACTCTTTCTGCATACCAAAGGGCCACGATGCCGTGGTAGATGCCAATATTAGTCTATAAATATAAATACACTTAATTAGGTAATTATATTTATTATCATTATGATGGAAGCTAATGGGTTACACATAATAAGATAATCTATTAGATTAAAATGAGATTTAGTTAATATGACTTAATTAAATAAAAAGTAGAATGAGGAGGATTTAATTGAATAAGTTCAATTAATAATAATTTAAGACATAAATTAGATTTATGAAATCTAATTAGAGATATCTTAATATGGCAATGAAGATAAGAATGTCTTACTAAGATAATGTCTATTTTTAGACATGGTTTTAGGGATATTATTAAATAAAGCCAAATAATTATATTTAAAAAATTAAATAAATTATTTTATAATTATTTAATTAATTATTTAATGTAATTTACATGAACTATAAATTGTTTTACTTGTGTTAGAAAATTTAATTGTGAATTAAATTATCTAACAAGTAAATTAAGGGGTTGAGCTAAAAGCCTTAATTATTAAGTCAAAAGAGTTTAGTTGTGAACTACTCTAGGTTAGGCTTGCTAATAGCCTAGGTGCATGGAGTAGCTATCTTTGGTGTGTTGTCGGGTTAACATATTAACAAGTTACTAATAAAGCCCCATCTTGGACAAGCTAATTAAAATAGTTTTGAGTGGGTTCCGAAAGACACTCCAAAGTGGCACTATCTATAGGGTTGTTTCTTATAGGTCTAGTTCATTCATTAAACAGCTAAACTCAGTCTAAGATGTTGTATAAACATCTTTAAGACTTTTTTGGAATAGATCAAAAAACCCTAAGCAATAACCCTAGACCTCTCGAATCCTAACTTCTCTAAGCCTAATTGTATTGATTTACATTCCTAAGTGCTCCAAAAGTGTTTTTGATCACAACAAAAGTAGAAAATTAGTTTTCTATCATGAAGGAATTAACTAGGATCAAAAACTTAGATTTTAGTCTAGTTTACCAGGATCTGTGCAAAATAGCTATTTCTTTACGGAGTTGTTTTCTTCTTTCTCTTAGCATAATAGGTGAAGCAATTGTTCACGGATCATTTTAGATCTGAACCTATTAGCTATATATCTATTTATTAAGGCTTGAAAAGCCTTCGGCTAGCACTGGAGAACCACCAACCTTGAGAAGGTCGCAAGAACATTTGCGTGGATCACTATTAGAGGCAAAACACTTGGTATAATTACTCATCAAATTAAATATGAAAAATGTCTAAATGCCCCTTCTATTAGTGATGACTAAATTTTCCCCTATAAATGAAATTTTTATGCTCAACCAGCAAGGATTAAAGGCAACTCTTACATGCTCTCTTTAGTGAAAAATACTTTATTCCTGTAGCTCCCTCTATAGTCCCCTAAAAACCCTTCTTTCCAAGCATTTCTCCTTACCAAAACCCTTTCCATTGTTAGTAGAACATTTATGTTCATATTTAGCCATTCTTTCTTGTCAATCCATAGCAAAGAAAGAAAAGAATATGAGTTGAAAAAATAAGAAAATGCTGGGAATTTTCTTATCTTTTCTCTTTATTTTGATGTTCATTTCATTTTCCATGCCATATTAGTAAACCTTTACATGTGATCATCATCCTTGATGGGTTCCATGCATAATTCTTGTGCTATGAGATGTTTTCTTGAGCTTAATGATGTTTAGTGTTGGCGTGATAAGATGAAAAATCAAGTTTTCAGTGTTGTATCCGACTTTGTTTCATGCCATGAAAATAATTTATTCCATGTTTATATAACCTTTTATATTGTCACAAACATATTCTTAAATGTTCAGGCATCGTCCATGCATTTCTTGCATTTCTAGCATGCTCTCCTCAATAAAAATGTTGACTTGTAGATGTTCTAGCACATTTATGCCATTTGATGCCATGTTTGAATGCTCTACATGATTAAAAATGCTTTATTGACACTTTTTATTGCTGTTTGTTTATGGCCATTTTCTGTTTTTATAAAATCTCCGCAAGTGAGGCTCTCATAATATCAAACAAATAAGATTAATGTTAGCATTTTTTTTTAGCAAATCTCTCTTACAATCTTCGAGAAAAATCAAGCTTACATATTTGGATCATGGCATAATAAGGCGAAATAAAAATCCATTTTAAACCACTTTAAAAATTTTTACTTACACTATGTTAGATCAAATGTCTTGCTATTGAGCATTTGTGTTCTTACTCGATGGCAGGGCAATAGGTTGTTTATGTTTCCAACTCCCTATGAATTTAGATGGATCGATGATTCCACTGCCATAGCCTTTAATTGTCACACATTCGTGTGTCCGATAGCTTGACACATGACTAGAAAGCCCCAAACCTGAAAACTCCCCTCTTTTGATATTTGTGGCATTATGACCTATTGTAACATGGCTTGGTTATGAATCTTGGCCGATCGAACTTAAAAGGCAAATATACCTCTTGCTCCTATATATATATATATATATATCTACATATCATTATTTTTTATTTTTAGGGGCCATATCATTTTATTCATTATTTTTAGGGACTGAGTTGTCAAGATGAGTCACTCACTTAACTTAACCTTAAATAGCCATTACGAAATTACCGTTTATTTTGGAGTCACCACCAATCCATTTTGTTTATGTGAGATTGGTGACTTATCGGAGTTCATATTTTAAGGGTTACAAGACCCTAAAAAGAAACTCTGAGGTCTACGTTCATACCAGAGATCATATGCAAAGGTTCGAGAATCGATTACAATCAAGTGTAAAGATCGATCCCTCTCATGACCCCCGATAATCTATACCTTATTAATCTTGTGTTAATTTACTTATAATTCCCATATATCAAAATAAAATTTTATGAAACAAATTTATTATTCAGTTAAAAAAATTGAGTTTTTAATATTTTCAAAAATCAGAAAATTTTTCACACCCTATCGAGGAATTAGAAAAACACAAGTTTTTATCATTTTCTTTTGCACCCCACTAAAGAATCAGAGAAATATAAAAGGTTTTGAAATATCCAAATATCCTTCGTACCCCATCGGAGAATTGGAGGAATATAAAAGTTTTTATTTTATGAAATTTGAAAAATCCTAATGTTCATTTTAAAAAGTATATCTTGTTATTAAAATTATCCGTAGAATCCCTTTCATATGTTGGGAGAAATTTCACGTGCTAGTTTAACTTAAAGACATTACTTAATTTTAGAAAATTTTTGATTCTATTAAAAATAATAATGTTTGTCCTAAGACTCGACTTCAACTTCATTTATGAAACTAGACTCTAAGGACCTAAACATGGTCGACAAAACCAAAATGTCCTCTAAAATACCTTCAACATAAAAGTATCCTAGTAACTTTAAAGGACTTTGTTTCAATGCAAAATTACTAAAATGTCCCTAAGGTAAACCTTCAATATAAAAGTATCTTGATAACTCTAAAAGACTAAAAAATGATCATAAAAGTTAAACCTATACCAAATGTACACCTTCATCATGAATGAATCCCAGTGACTACATAAGACTCAATTTGAAGGTAAAATTACTAAAATGCCCCTAAGACTACCTTTGTCATGGACGCATTTTGGTAACCTTGAAGGACTTGAAATGATAAGAAATGACAATTTTACCCTAAATGTGTAACTCAAATATTAAATGTGACCTAAAATGCAAAAATTGCAAGCAGGTCCCTAAATTTATCAAAATTACAATTTAAGCCTAAAATGACTAAAAATACAAGAAATATTCCTAAAATCATTCAAATACCCTAGATAGATAATTTGATGTGGGAAAAGACCATTTTGACCCTAAAATGCTAGGCTTCGCTAATGGTCCCTAAAATTTTCTAACCTCACGAAAAGGTCTCTACATGAAATAAACATCACAATTAACCATCAAACATACACATAAATCATGGAAATCATTCCAAAAGTCATAACAATCATTTGACCAATCACTTTTGGCCTTGAAATATTTTTTTTCCAAATTTTGCATATTATTCCTAAACTTTCCAATAATTACAAAAATAACCCCTCAAGGCTAAAAAAATTATTTCAACATGTTAAAAAATACATGAAACACTATGAAGCTTTTGGCCAAGCAAACAAGGCCATAAAATATTTTTTATTTCTGCAATTATGTCCCTATATTTCTTATAATTATTAAATAGCTAAAAAAATCAAAAACATCATTAAATCACTTTGTTATGTTCGGTCAAGGCTTGGAAACACCTATCCTAAGCCTTAAAAATTTTGACAAAATTATTTTTTGGTCCTTATGATTTCCTAATATCACAAATAAAATTAAATCATCATTAAGCAACAAATAAAATTAAATCCAAAGCCACCATGAATTTCGACCTCCACTAAAAAACATACCCATTGAAAATTTTCAACATAATAATCATATATCTTAGTTCTACCAAGCTCAAATCAATACCATGATGTAAGAAATCATGAAAAATAAACACAAACATGTTTTATTAACATATTAACATGAAATACCAAGAAATATAGTAACAACATGAACATATATATATGAAAAAATCAACATCATATCAATAAAACATATTGCATAAAGAAAATTAAGTTATTGTTAATAAAAATCAAACGTAACAATTAAATAATATTATTCATAGCCATCATATTTTTCCTTTCAACAAGGATCAAAATCAATGAGCTTGAGCATGATTTTGCCTCACTAAAAAGAAGAAAAATGAATGATATAAAAAGAAAAAAATATGAATTTTTAAGTATTTCTACCTTACAAATGTAGAATATGGTAGAAAGCTAGATTTTTATTCTATGTATTTGTTATTTTTTTTGCATGGAAAACCATTAGCCATTACTTGAAGCATCCTTCCCTTATAAATAGAGGAAGAAATTCGGCCAAGGTGCGATAAAACCTCCTTGGCAGACTGGTTTTATTCTTTTTTTTTGTTAATTTATCTTTTTAGATTTTTTTTATGTGATGATAAGATTAATTTAATTAATATTTACTTTTATAATGTTAGTCAAAAGTCTAAGCGTTCAGTCATGTGGGCTAATGTTTAGGCTTAATAATTACTTTGATGATAATAAGCTTAATGATAAAATTCAATTTGATTAAATTAAATCTCGTATAGTTAAATTATCAAATTATGAAACTAAACATAACTATCTATGAATTTTCAAAATTGTAGGAAAAAAATAAAATTTTAATTGCAAATTTTATAAAAAAATGAAGTGGAAGGACTAAATTGTAAGAAATCAAAAGTTATAAACTCAAAAAATAAAATTGCATATGATAAATTCAATTACAAATTTAATCACATGAGAGGCCCAATTAAATGTTCATATGAAAGTTCTTAGCCCGAAAAAATTAAAATAATTTTTTGGAGAAAGAAAAAGTTAATTAAAAATTTTAAACTTGTAAAAATTTACGAGCAAAAATCCTTATGGATGAAAATTATATTTAATAAAAATGAATCAAAATTTCAAAAATATATATCTAAAATATTTGATTGAAATATGTGAAAATATTTAAAATTTTAAACTCTAAAAAATTTTACTAAAAAATTGTATAAATAAAAAGCTCGTCTTTTGAAGTTGAAAAAATTCCAAAAATTTATTCAAGTATTTATAAAATGAGTTTAATTCAACATATCATTCAAAATATTAATTTATAAAATAAATAAAGAAAAAATATGAAATCCAGAACAAATTTTACTAAAAAACTTTCATAAGCAAAATACTCATGTTACTGTGAAAAATTCAAAACAAATACTAGAATTGATGATTTGACATCATGTAGTGTAAAATGCCACTGCATATTTTTTTCTTGAATTTTTTTATTTTTTGGGGTAGGTATCGACATAAATACTTCGTGGGTATTGGTAAAAATGTACAATGGTCAACTCCCAAAATTGCACAAAAAAATTGTAAAATTCTTAAATTTTGGAAATTCGACTGTGATATTATCTACAAAAATAAATTTCAAAATTTGACAAGAAAATATTTAAAATATCAAATTTTCTCCTGAATAGTTGTTCTTCTTTTTCGAGATTTATGTATAATGACCTTCAAAACTGCACTTTTTTTTGTCACGTGCTTATGCGACCATTAGTTACGAACAAATTGGTTTTGAAAATGCACAATTTGCTTGGAAAAGGTCAACTTGTAATAGAGTAGCCACTATATTCTTAATCTCAGATATTTGAGGGCCTAAACAAAATTAAATGTTTACATGACCCTAACTTGAAAAATTATTTTCAAACCTTAAAAGATTTTTCTAAAAGTTTCTAGTATTTTCCCTAAAGGGCATCAAATTACATTTTTAATAGTAACATTTGCTCCTAGATGTGCTCGAATGAGGGAGTTATGATTTTTCAAATCTTTGCTATCTGGAACCCTATAATCAGCTATTAGTATTATGTTTTGGCCATTTCAGCCCATCAGATTTTTTTGTGGAATTTTTAAATAATTTTCCTAGAAATCACATGAAATTCCATTTTCCAGATGGCACCGCTTGTGAAATAACGATTCTAAATAAGTCCATGATAGTTTTTCAAAGTTTACTGCCTATTTTCCCTGCATGTGGTGTTAGTGTCAAACCAAACCCGAATTCCACCTAAAAAGTGATTTTTTTAGTATTTTTAGAATATTTTTATATTAATCCTCATTATATTACCTTACCAATGATATCTCATTTTCTACTTGAAGCCTTTGGATCAATCTTGAGTAATTTTAAGAAAACAGATAACATAATGTTGTCCTTGTTTTTAGCATTAAGTAAAATTAATTGATGTCTAGAAATTCCCTTCCCAAGGCATTCGGATGCCTTAGAATAAATCCGATTAATTCCTTAACGGATTCACTTCTCATAGTATGAGCCCCACCGTGTTCAGATCAAGGACAAACACCCTAAAAAAATTTAATTTTGTCTTTTATTTAAATTATTAGTTGTAAATTTTCAAATTCACCTTTTTTCTCAAAAACACCCAAAAATATTTCATTTTTCAAAATTACCTAATTTTTCATCTACTTGGACTATTCAAACTCAATTTTTAAAAATTTTATCAAAAATTATATTTTTTTTTCCCGAGTTACCTTGAATTTTTCAATCAAAGCCTCAGTTTTCACACCCTAAGCAACTAACGAGTCCAAATGCGTCTCAAAATTATTAATTTGGTTATTTTAAATGACTGAGAACAATAACAAGATATATCTGGACCGTCCTTACGTTCTATGTTTTTTGTGTGTTTATTTTTTGCAATGTTTATTATATTTCTTTATGATTTACTAACATATTTCTTTTGTTGGTGATAATTTGTACATTAACATATTAACTAAATCTTTTTTAAAATTATTAAGGCAATATTTCGTATTGATATCCCTCTAGTGCTTGATATGGAACAGCCTTTTCAAATTTAATCCAGAAAAATTTTAACCTTACGTATTGTTATTCCTTTGGGATACATAATGGTATTAAACTTTTTTATAAAAACTAGATTTAAGTTTTTCTTCAAAAATTCATGCATCATAAAAAAAAGGAATATATACAAATAGTAACATAACTCAAGCAAGAAAAATCAAAATCGAGATATGATACGGTCAAAAGGTATCAATTCTGGGCATCGTAGGGGTGCTAATCCTTCTCATACGTTCACGGAGAGCGTTGAAGACTAGTCGAGTGAGCAATTCGTCTGATAGTCCCCTAACTCCAATTACGAGAAATACACTTTTTCCTTCACACTATCATGCCGAATAAAGTATTGAGCAAAGGGCCTTTTTAAGTCGGGTGTGTTCCATCCTGTCATTAAGGTAAGAAGCATGTTGCAATAAAAAGCTTTAATTAAGACTATGTTTAGGTACATAAAATCCCGAGGATGACAAATTAATTTAAAATAAAAAACTTTTACACATAAAAGTCTCAATTTAAAATTGTCATATGATAAATCCTATTCAAAATTTCATTTATGGAAAAAAATAATTCTTCTCTTAATTTGATACCTTGTGATACAAATACCGATATAGACAATTCTCCCATGAAAGTTTGATTTTTCAAAATTTGCAAATTTGATCTTTGAATGGCAAGTGATCGATCCTCTCACCCAGGAAGTTGACTTCCAATTAGAATAACCACTTGATCTCTAGTTTTGGGCATTTCCAGATGTCAAAGAGGAAGCCCAGATGAAATTAAGTGTCTATAGTAGCTAGAACAACATTGATGAGCAGCTCTTTGAGAATTATTTAGAACAAGCATAACGTTCTTTGGGATTTCTTCAATTTCTTCAATTCTTAAAAACTTTTTCTTAAGACTTTGGAAAGAATTTGGGTCTTTAGAATTTGTTTCTTTCTTTTCAAGCTTGCAAATGCAAAATTAATGTTGAATGGCTTAGGGGAGATCCCTTTTTATAGTGTTAGCAAGTAAAAGGAAATATAATTATTAAAGGATACGGCTTCTTTATAAAAAAAACTCTAAAAGAACTTATCTTTATTATTCATCTCTTAGTTAATTTAACTTAGAGATAAGATAATTCTTAAATAATTTTATCTCTTTATGAAAAGCTTTAAAGGAATTTCGCTTATTCATTTATTTCTTAATTATTTTAAGTTAATTAGAGATAAATTTTGATTGGTTAGGTCATGTGTACATAGTTAATTAATTATAATGTTATCGCATGTAATATCATCAATTTCATGGGATAACATTGGACTAGATTTTTTTGGGAATTTTATGTTATTTGCCCTTAAAGGGCATTAAATTACATTTCCAGCAGTAATGCATTTGCTATTTGATGTGCTCGAATGAGGGAGTTATGATTTTTCAAATTTTTGTCATTTGAAACCATAGAATCAACAATTAGCATTCTATTTTGGGCCATTTTGGCCAAGATAATTTTTCCAAAATTTTTAAATTTTTTGTTGGAAACTACATGAAATTCCATTTTTAGAATGCAATAGATTTTTCAAAGTTTACTACCCTTTTCCTTGCTCATGGTGTTGTCCTAGACCAAAACTAAATTCAAAAATTATTTCCACCTAGACAGTGATTTTTAGGAATTTTTAAGTTTTTTATGTTAATCCTCACTAAGTTACTTTACCAACGGTATCTCATTTTCTACCTAAAGCATTCGAATCAATCCAGAATAATTTTGGGAAGGCAAATAATGCAACGCTATCCCCAATTTTTAGCATTAAGTAAATTAATTGATGTCCACAAATTCCCTCTCGAAGGCATTCAAATGCCTTAGAATGAATCTGATTAGCTCCCCGATAGAGTCACGTGTCAAAATATGAGTTCCACCATGTTCAGATCAAGGTCGAACACCCTTAAAACAATTTTAATTATCTTTCATTTAAATTCTTGGCTTTAAATTTTCAAATCCACCTTCCTTTCAAAAATATAGGAAAATATTCCATTTTCCAAAATTGCCCAATTTTTCATCGACTTGGATTTTTCAACCTTAGTTTTCAAAAATTTCATCAAAATTATATTTTTTCTTTTTTCTCGGTTACCCTATATTTTTCAATCAAAACATTAGTTTTCATGAACTAAGCAACTAACGAGTCCAAACACATATCAAAATTGTTAATGTGGTTATTTCTTAATAAACGAAGACAATTTCGAGATACATCCTAACTATCTCTTCTTTCCATGTTTTTATATTGTAGACACCTTATTTTGTCTAGATAGTTTTTGGTTTCTTAAGAGTTAGATAAAAGGTGACAAAATCAAAAAAATAGAAATAAAGCTGGGGGATGATTTCTTGGCAACAAAGTTTTTAGGGGAAGGCCTAAAAGGCCAATGGACTACTTTAAAGAAAAAATCAAAAAGGGGGTAACTTTCTCCTTTTTGTGACCAAGATAAGACAACTCGAGGAACCTAAGGTATGTACGGGTCATGTGGGTGCTTAAACACTATCACAGGCCTTTCACGTTACCAAAATTTTGAATTTTCATGTGTAGTTTGATACATGAGTGTTTGGTATCGATACCTAAGGTATGGTATCGATACCTAGCATAATTGTATCGATAAAATTCTTGGCAGTAGCTAAAATTGTGATTTTTAGCAAAATGTAGCATGTGTATCAATACAAGTCCATGGAGTATCGATATAGGTCTTAAAGTCTCAAAATTGAAAATAATTTATGCTCTTAGTTTTGATACAAGTATCCCTGTATGGATACTCATGCATAAAATTTTCCTTGAGTATCAATACAGAGTGATATGTATTGATACATGTAGGCCATTTTGGCTATTTTGAGCTACCTTTCAGCTTTCACATTACCCATTCAAAATTTGATCTAAACATGTTTTTGCCCCAAAGATCTATCGTATAATATTGCAAACCTTAACTATAGGTTCATTAATGGATTTTAACAAATTTTTGGAGTCAGAACAATTAATGACAAAGGTCACTTTCATAAAATATATGGGTGTAAGAGGGTGGCAGGCATATCTCCAGCTTGTAGGCTTTCACAGCCTTTCTACCCTCTTAATTAGCGTGACAAAACCAATAAGAAAGAAGTTAATTGAACATGGCAGCTAAAGATATGCCCTACTGTAGAAGAAAAATTAATGAGGCCCTTTGCGTTGTTTTTTAAAAAAAGAAGGGCTGAACCAAGAGAATAAAGGATTTCAGAGGAAGCTACCTCAGAAAAAAAAAACTAGCTACCTCAGAGAGAGAAAAAAAACTCTCTCAGCTAACAAAAAAAAGCCTTTCACCAAAAGAAATCCCAGAGCAATTCCTAAAAACTCTCTAACCATTCTTAGCCCTAAGAACACTTTAAAAAACACTATTTCATTGACCTTCATACTCTATTCCCGTAGCTACCCCAAACCACCACTAGAAACCTTTAAAAATCCAACTTTCCACACATTTTGATCCTTAAAAAGCCTCACCGTCAATCATACCACTAAGAGGCTACTTTTTTTCATCATTTTCTTGCTAAATAATATCAAGGAGAAGGAAGAAATTGTGCCTATAGCCACTGCTCTGAGAGAAAAGGAAGTTTAAGTTTTTTGGTATATCCCCTTTACCTTGATCTTTATATTTTCTATTTTGTCATTAACATCATTTTAGTAAACCTTTTTTATGCTTTTATTGCCACCCTAGGATTCCAATGCATTTTTGTGGCTTTGGTTGTGGTAGTTTAGGATCTTGATGATTTTCTTGGTGTCTACATATTTCCCCTTACATTTTCATTACTATAACAGCCTCTATCCATGTGACCTTGCCATATTCCTTCCATATTCACATCTGCATCTCATGTAAAGCATGCATCTTAACATGTCGTAAGTATGCCCATACATTTCCTAGCAGCTTAATAAGTTCCATGAAATAAAAATGCTTTTTTTCTGCTTGTTCATCCTAAGTATGTTCAAGCATCTATCTATCATCTCCATGCATTCTTTTTTTTTAAGCATACATGTTCTCCATGTTCTATATCATGTTTGTGGTAGTTTGTTTTTGTTGAGATGTTTGTTTGAATGCTAGAAAACTCGATTTCAAAGAGTACCCCCTAAAGTTAGGCATATGCTACCTCCTATACATGATGAATAACATGGGCTTAAGACTTTTATGAAATCGATTTTTTGACCTGGGGGTAAAGCAAACATTTAGTTCTGGATTCATGGAAGAATAAGTATAAGAATGCTGGCTTCCAAAAATGAAATGAAATCTTTAAGTTGAAAATGTGAATCCTTAGTCCTTAGCCAAACACCCTTATTATGGCATGGTCAATGGGTTGTTCCATCATCCCTGTTAGCTTTAATAGAGAGATTGAACCAAGAGGGGGGGTGAATTGGTTCTATAAAGAATTTGTAAAATTTGAAAATTTAAATAAGGTAAAG
>JBBYHO010010359.1:0-13406 GCA_038382025.1 Adansonia gregorii
ACAATGATTTTAAATTAAAATAATATATATTTTATTTAAATTTAATTATAAAATATATAAATATTAATAAAAATATTATTTAATGTAATGAACAGTAATTCTGGCTTCAATAAACAAGTATGGGCACGTTAAATAAGAGCTTAGACTTTGGGATTTTGGAAAAATAAAGGTCTCAACTTGATCCGACTCATGAGCAAGTTTAATCATATATAAAATATAAATTAAATTTTTAATATTTAATTAAATTATACATGGTATTATTTAATATTTAATATTTAATTCATTTTTAATATAGTATTATCTGTTATGGCTTTTATATTTTTTTAATTTATTTTATTATTTTGTTATATTATTATCAGATTTTAATTATCATTACAAATAATAATAATAATTATTATTATTATTATTATTATAAAATAAGAATAATATTCAAATAAATATTTAAAATTTTACTATTAACATAGACAAACTCTCAATATTTAATGAGTTTAACTAATAAAATTAAAGAAATGTGATAAATAGATAATATACTTTATTGATAATGTTTTCAAAACTCATGATATAATTTACATTTTGATAAATTAATATTTTATCATATATATACCTATTTAAGGGTCGAGCTATCCACTCGGCCCAATTAGGCCTAGACCCAGGTTTCCATAGTTTTATATCAGACTAGCCCGACCAACTTAGACTAGTGATTTTAAATTAATATATTTTATCTAAATTTAATTATAAAAATATATAATATTAATAAAAAATATTTTTTAATGTGGTAAATAGTAATTTTGGCTTTAGTAAGTAGGTTTGGGTATGTTCAATAAAGGCCTAGACTTGAGATTTTAAAAAAATTTAGGCCTCAGCTCGACCTAATCCATGAGCAAATTTAATAATATTTAAAATATAAATTAATTTTTAATAATAAAGTAAATTATTAAAAAATATTAAAATAAAGTTCATAATTAAAGTTTTTGAATTATTAAAAATTATTTAATTATAAGTTTTTTATATTTATTTTTAGTATTAAATTTAAATTCGGGTTTGGATCATTTCGAGTTCAGATCATTTTAGGTTTGAGTTATTTTGAGTTCGAACCATTAACTTTTTAATCAAATTGAATTCGGTTCGAGTTCGAGCTCAAATTTTTTCTAACGAATTTTTGATTCAAATTCATTTTATCACCTTTGCATACATACACACACCCCTTTCGCCACTAAGCTCTAAAAATCTATTAAAAATATATATAAAAGATTTTTAAATTTCAATAAAAATACTAAGTTTGCTCTTAAAAAATAAAAATAGTAGCTTTGTCCCCACATAATTGAAATTTATTGGAACTATAGTTTCTCTCCACATAACTAAATAAAATTTTGAACGAAAATAATAGTTTTGCCCCATTTAGATTTGTCGAAATTTAAAATTTTGAGCATCTAAATTTTTTGAGTGAACCATCAACTTATTTGAACCTTACAACATTAATTGTGTAAAATATGTGAAAATTTTTATAATAAAAATTAAGTAACCAATCATTTAGATAATTTTGCCCCCACTGACACAAGTTCATGCACTCGTTACTATTAGAACCTCCGTATTCATATCAGTATACATGTATATGGATATTTCGAGTAATATAAAGAATTGAAACAATAAATATAAAATAACGCATGCGTATATAAATTCATAAATTTATTATTATTATTATCATTCAAGTCAAAGCCTAATTAAGTTAATTAATAAGTGTTAATGGAGGGCTTTTTAGGTTCACTCATCAACTTAAGAACGGCAAAATTCTAATCAAGTTTGAGGCCATACCTCTGCAACCTTATCTTTCACAGAAAAATAAAAGCAGTACTTTTCTCTCTACCTTAGATATATTTCATTACTTTTCCCTTTTATCATTAATCTGAAATTGATGACTGTTTGTCGAGTTTGCATGAGTAATTATATACCCATTGAAAATTCGTCAGACAGGTGAAGGTACAATTTTTCGGATTATTCTGTCTATGAAAGTTAACTTTTTATATAATAATAATAATAATAATAATAATAATAAGATTATAATTATTGAAAATTTAAACTTAGCACTTATATATATATATATATGCATATATATTTTCCACTCTGCATTCACCCTTCCTTGCTGGTAACAGAAAAGGCCCAAAACAATTTAATTACCTTGGAGGACAGTTCGGTTAAATTCAGTCCAGCACATTGGGCTCCTTGCAACCCAAGAACTTGAAACACCAAATAGGTTGTGGGTTTTTTTTTTTTTCCTAAGAATAGAGCTGTGCTTAACTGTTACAAAGTTATGGAAGAGCAAGGTTATTTTTATTTTAGTGCTTGCACCGTCATTTGCAGGAACCTCAAATGCGAGTAAAGATAGAAAAATGAATGGATCTTGATGGACATTAGGTTGTTTTAAAACCATTTTTTATTTTTTATTATTTTATTATTAACCCAAATATGTTAACCATGGTCAAACTATTTAAAAGGTTCTTGTATCATAGTATTTAGTGCAAATTGATCTATGTACTACAACGCTGTATAATTACGTACGTATATTATTAAAATTAAAACAAAAACGTAAAATCAATATGTGGGCTAATGTTTGTTGTGAAAACCAAAAAAAAAAAAAAAAGATGACTTGGCTTTGACTTCTATTAGAATGATGATGTATATGGTTTAACTTTTTTAAATATTATATTAGTATTAATTGTATATGTCATCATTTTAACATAAGTCATATGTCAAGTTAGTTCTTTTTACAACAAAAATTACTTGATTATTAATTTTAGCTTTTTGTTTCAATTTTAAAAATATAAAAATTAAATTATTCTGTTTTTTAATACAAATATCAACTTACACTAGATTATATTGTAAAAGAACTTTTTCAAATACTTAAGACCTATTAAGGCATAAATGATAAAGCTGATCATGTTGAAGTTGGTCTTAGAAGATAACAAATACAGTTTGATCCAGGTTACACCATCTATCGAGCAAGTGTCACCAAATTCAACGCCTCAGCCCCTTTGTTTCCTTAAATTGACGACTCCTCCATTCTCACTCGTTTTCCTTTCACCCTCTTTCTGTAGTCTTTTCAGTGCACGCCTAGAAAAACAAAACCAACCTTGAAGCCATGGCCAAGCATCCTCAGCAACAGAACAAAACTCATAATTTCAAGAATTTCTTTCAGGAAAAGGGACCCTCAACATCCAAGCTCTTGCTGTAGTCATCTTCACTGCAAGAAAGTAGACTTTTATTGGTATTATAAGCGCATGTAAAAAATTAAAAAAAAATTGCCTTAATAGTGTTACCGACGGTTTTTTAACCATCCATTGACCGCCAGCTAAGTGAGTGTCTGTAAAAATATTTCGGCAGTAAGAGCATTGATGCCTGCAAATCAATTATTTTTTCTGACACGATTTTTACTTGCACTTTTAAACGTCGATAAAAGATTTAACATTTTTAAAGGTATTTTAAAGAGATCCTAAAAGTCCTAATTTATATTTTTTAGTAATTTTGTTTTAATATTTTGCTGGTGTTTGTAAAAGTTTAAATTCTTTGTAGGCATTATAAAATCTCATTGAAAGTTAAAATTTTTATTAAAAATGCTATCATGTCAATTTATAAATTTTAAAAGGTAAAATTTTTACTATTTTTATCAGTGAAAAAAAACAAAAAATAGAAACTTTTAAAAAATCTATGTACCACTTGATGTTCTATCAACTTTGTATTAAGCACCAAAACTCCACTAATTGTTATAATTAGTTGACATTTTCATCCACCATATAAGATAAAATTTACAAATAGATTCATAACAAACAAACAAAGAGAATATCCATTTATTTCTCATGTACATTTGAAGCCTAAATATTTATTTGCACTTCCAATGAACTTAATACATTTAAAACCTGCAATATAAAAATGTAATTAAGCCTTAATATTTTCGTGTGTGTATGTATGTATATAAATAAACTTCAATGACTGGCAAGGAAGGGCAAAGTAAGGGAGATGCCGAAAACAACAAATGTTAGAAATAAAATAACGAAATAAATTAATCTCCAAGTCGCAGATATGCACTATTCAGAAAGTGCTTACTTCTCTTGTTTGAAGAGGTAGCCATACATCTGATATTTCCTTGATGCAACCTGAGATATTTTCCGAGGTAAATGCTTCGTAGCTCCCCAAAGTGAAGAAGACCTTTTCTGCCATGAAAAAGAAAACGAAAAGAGAAGATTTAGAAGATTGACCAGAGATGATAGCATTACAACTATGAATTTTCCTATCCTAAGATTGAAACCAACAGGATTACTGGAGCTGCAGGGCAAAATCTTATGCAGGCTTTCTTTCTTTCCAAAAGTTAGTTCTTGTATAGCTAGGAAACAGCATACGGCACTAATATGACATGTCGATTCATTACCCTTGTCGAGAACCAGGCCATGGTAGGTGTAAGCGGCAGCCGGAAGATAACAATTACATAAAAATTAGATAGATTCCTATGCAAAATTGATTGAACGCTGAGATAAGAATGTTTTGGTATTGGAGTTCACAAATCGATTGCATTGTGCTTAAAATCTTTCCATATCCATGGCTTAAGTCACATCCAGACAAGTATTGATAAGCTTGATTATAGAACAGAAAAAGAAAAAGCACACTAGACCATGTGAAAGAAAAGCAGGCAATCCTGCTAAAACTATGATAATCTATTAATTTCATCAACTTAACCAATGAATTTCTCCTGAATTAATACAAACACATTTGTGATACATAGATTTCTCAAAGTTTCTGAAACGAAAAATTAGACATAACTACAAACCTGACTGAAATAGATCAGCCGTCCACAAGCCAACCTTCTCTTCACTGATGAAGTAGCCTTTTGACTTTCAATCGCTAAACCAAGCTGCTTTCAGTTCCCTAAATCAAAGATCCATTTCCATGAATTAATCAAGAAATCAATTTATGATGGCTTAGCCTGCTTAAGGTGTTATTGTTTGTAGATGATTTTTGGGATTTTTTTTTTGGTTTTTCGGTAGAGTTAAATTTTGGATGATGGTGAGTTTCTGTTCGGCTTTGAGTGCTTTTGAAGCAACTGATTTCGCTGGTACTCGTTTTACGCCGGGGATTATATTGAATACCTTTTATAGCTTTAGTGGTTTTAAGAACCGCCAGCATTAAGTAAACGGTAAAAATCAATTTTCTAGTAGTGCCTCCTTACCGTTGGGGGCACCCTTCTCTTTCTCGTTGGTTTGAGCTTTTTGGGAACTCTCGATGACGATGGATATTAAAAAAATTAAACATTTACACTGTTTAATTTTTTTTATTGACTTAGATAATTTAAGCTTTAATGGAGACAAAGAGCCTAGACGGTCTTTTACTATTAAACCACGTGTATACAGACATTTTTTCTTTCGAAGACATTTTTATTATTATATAATAAATAATAAATTTTATTATTATTTAAAAACCAATATATATATATAATAATGAGAATTAATTGAAAACAAATAATTATATAAAAATATTATTTGATATATTTTTTATTTATCTTAAAATAAATAATTAATTGACAAAAATATAATTTTTAATTATTTATTAATTTTTTAAATATCAAATAATTTAAAAATTTTATTATATATGTACATTTTAAATTAAAGTTTTTAATAGTCATTTTTTTCTTACATCATCAATCACTACTTTTGGATTAATACGCATAACTTACAACTAATTTTAATCTTATCATTACAGTACCTAATCTCAGTACTAAAGTGACCATTCTCATCGCCACCATTGTTTACATCCAGATCAATAGTAAGATTAGCTTCAATGGGATTAAAAATAATGATAGCATTGAAGTTAATTACTACAGTGGTGAAATTAAGTACTGTAGCAATAAAATTATTATCAACGGTGATTTATATGTTTGTATGATAAATTATAATGAGAAAAAAAAATAACCATTGAAGACATTATATTAAAATATATATATTGTTAAACTTTTAAATTATTTGATATTATAAAATTAATAAATTATTAAAAATTATTAAATTATATTTTTGTCAAATAATTATTTTATTAATTGATAAATATCACTTAATAATATATCAAATGATATTTTATATTTATTTTTACATTATTATTTATTTTAGATAATTTTTATTATATATATTGATTAGTTTATTATTTAATAATAAAAGTATAATAAAAAAAAAACAAGTTCAAAGTAGAAGACACTTTTGTGGGAAATGTCTGTTTCTCTAATGAGCTTCAAGCTCGTGTTGGACCTTTTTCCCAAATACCTTAATTAGCAAGATTGGGGTAGTTTTGGGCTAGAGGACGAGGGATGTCTGAATAGGATGTTGAAAATGCCCTAAGGATGAAAGACATTATGATGTATTTTTTTTAAGTTTGAACTGATTATTGATTTTTATACTTTCAAATTTTTCCATTAAATAATTATTATTCTGTCCTTGTTTAATTTACATGTTAAAGTAAATATAAGAAAATATAACTCATTGACTACTTATGTTTTTACCATTAGAATGTTGCATATAACAGACTTTATGTGTGAGATGACAATATTCTAATGTAAATAGTCTAAATTGATAATCCGTAGTCTATAGGGTAATGTGTGCAATTATCTCATATGAAGACTACTATATTGTTTAAATCCAATTGAGGAGTGGTTTGTCTTGACCATATGAAGCAAGCTGACTCCGAAGTAGAGACATAGATATATCACTTATAGGTGTTGATATATTGGACTGGACCAAAGTACAACTAATCTATTAATAAATCCATTTACTTAGATTAATTTATTTTTGACATTTATTGTGTAATTACTTAAATCCTTGAAAACTAATTGACTCTATGTTTATAACTTGTATACTTTGACATTCCAAAAGCTAAAGCGTCTCAAAGTAGTAAGTTACTGCACCGATTCGTTAGCTATATAACTTATAATCGATGAAAGTTTTACTTATAGATGAAGAATCTTAGCTATTATAAAGAGTTAAAGTTATCCTCTTATAAGGCATGAGATGGAATAGTGAAAATCAATGAGGCCTTAATCATTTGTGTATCAAATGATAAATTGTTCACATATGGTGAACAATGATCTTTACATAAGAAGTACAATGAAACTTTAAGATAACATAATTAAGTAGGTAAAACAGATTTTAAATTTAAATTGATCATACATATCGTATGAAGGTACTATACAGATGACAAGGTCATTGGACTAAAAAGTTATTTATAAAGCTTACATAGTATAATATATAATTGGGAGTGTAGTCTCAAGTCTTTAGTGGTATGACTCTGAAATTAATCATTATGTGATTATCTATTTAGTATAGAATATTCAATATAGATTGTTGAAGCCTAATTATATATATATATATATATATATCTAATTGGTCTTTTTACTAGCTCAATATAATTCCTTAATGGATGGTTATCGATCGGAATACTCGAAGCTAGAAGATTCTTAATGTGGTAAAATGGTGCGCCATATATGCTCTCTTTAGTGGTGTAGGTATTTTTTCGATAAATAATAAAAAAATAATTTTTTATTATTTGTTTAGGATGCATATTTAATTTGAGCAAATATTTATATAAGATAAAAGTTAGTAATTTAAATTAAATAGATATGGTAAATTAATAATAATTAATTTAGTATCTATAAATCTTGTTTAAATATTTATTTATAAATTAAATATAAATAATATTCTAAATAAATTTTATTAATAAAAATAATTTATTTATTATTTAATCTTGTAGTTAAATAATTATTTTACTATAATTAATTTTATTTTGATAATTACATAATTATTTTATTCGAACAAAGTTGTCATGATTTTTTTTTTTTTGCATTAGAATTAGAGTTATGAAAAATTATTGAGTTCAATAGAATTAACCGTTTAATTAGAATTAAATCATGAATCCAAATTAAATGACTTAAACTCCTTAAAATTTATTGAACCAAAATAATGTCTAGGTGCATTAGGGTTTGGCCAAAACTTAAAAGATACCCACGTTAAGGTATGCAACCGAAGGTTTTCAAGAAGGAGGTAAAAATAATTATCTTAACTGAATTAAAATAATAAAATTAGGGTCACCTTTGTTGCATGATATAAATAGAAGTTACTGCTTAAGGTTTCAGGTTAAACCATTGTGCCACTCTTAGAGTTTTCTATCACAACATCTTATAACCCAAAGCCTGTTAGTACAAAGTGGTCTTGAAAGAGAATCAAGCCATAAGAATCGAGTTTGATAGAAAAAAAGAGTGCTCACACACTCTACCATCCAAGAATTGGAGAATAATGAAAAAGGCTAGTTGGTTAAAGCATTCACATGGATCTACTCTAGGTGTTCTTGGATGGCATCTGTATGTCAACAGCTAGGGTTAGTTGATTATGTTAGTTTGATTGTATATGGCAACATGATCGAGTACAACCAAGTTGAAAATTTTATATAATTTTATTGCATCATCTGATGTATTTTTCCTACATAAAAGAGGCCAATTTTGGATAATTGAATATGGATATTCAAATATCTCCAAAGGTTTCAAATACCCCGATAATAGTGGATGCCAATTTTGGATATTCTAATGTGTTAAATGGATATTCAAACATCCGATGAATCTTACAATTTTTTATCAAATTACATGATAACGTTACCATTTACGGAATGTATTACAGTACTTAATAACAAAAATATATAATTTAAGCTTTACATTTTTATTTTATTATGTAAAGAATGTTAAAACCTTGTTGAAAGCAATAGGAGAGAATTGATAGCAGAACTTCTTCATACTTAGACCTTCCATATTAACTGGAGAAGCAATTACTTAAATCTATAAACTTGTGAATCTCCGGCAAACAACTTATATCAAATGTGTCACAAGAGCAAAACTTAACACTATAACAAGTTTCCTTCATTAAAATATTCAACCCAGTTTTAGGAAAAGGGAAAAAAATTATGACTAAGAAAATATATTAAATAGAAACTTAAATTGTACATTACAATTTTTTCTATATATAAAAAACAAAATCCTAGAAAGATTAATTGTTAAGAGTATATTAATGTTGGTGTTTGAATTATTGTAATATCATACATAGGGGAAAAGCCAAAACCTTCACTGGAAAAATTTATGGCTGGTAGCATGGGATTGGTAATGGTATAGACGGAAGGAGATACAGAAAGCCAAGAAATAAATCTGCCAAAAGTGATTGGTCTTATCATCATCATAAACTAGAGAATTTTGCTTCATCCACTAATGATGCATATGACTATTTGCAAATGACTAGAACACCATAACAATGACATCGTTTTGCTAAACACAAATTAAATAAGGTTGCATATCACAACATTCTTTCAGTTACCATGCTATTCCCATTTCCTCCAGCTGCTAGATTTTTTGCCTCAAGCCTACTTCAAATATTTTGTTCCCTTATTCACTACCTTTGCTTCTTTACTATATTGCATCATGAACTACCTTTTCTTGATGGATCTTTGTCCAAAGATTGAAGAAAGGAAATTGAAAGGTAAGAATTATATAATCCTCCCAAATAGCATTTTCTGGCCTCAAGTTTGACCATTCAATTAGCAGTTAAGTTATAGCTTGGTTGTTTCTTTTGACAATTCATTTGTCAAATACTATAATTGGTTAGATTAGTCAACGGTTATCGACATTTGTTTCAGATGGAGCTAAACTAACCACTTTCTATCACCAACCTTTTTTGTTAATAGGATAACGTGAAATACATGGTGCAATCTTGAGGTTTCAAGCAACTTCATCTTATAGGCTACAAGACCAATTCTTGCTATTACGGGTTAAAGGCTACAAAATCTAGATGAAAGTTTTAGATTCTTTCAGAGGGCTAGAAAGGTCTATCTATAAGGTTGTAAATTGAAATAGACGTGTCACCAACTTGAAACCCTCTGTCAATAAGATTCCTATTAGCATAGTTTTTCATATGTTTTTGAGCTTTCTATAATTGATCATTTAATAATCAACTGAGATGCCTTCTTTCTCATAACAAATTTTTTTAAAGGTTTTTGTAACAATTCTTACACAATAGTCACCTTGGCCTTGCAGACTGCTGGCATCCCAAAAAAATCCAGGGTTGAGTAACCATACATAGCTTAGAATGGTAACATCTTTAAGTTGGTATAATAGCTGGTGTTGTACCACCACTCAGCTAGGGGTAACCATTTAGCCTAAAATTTAGGTTTTAGGAAACTCATACTTTATAAATATTGCTCAACATATTGGTTAAGCCTTTTGACTTTCCATTCAATTCAGAATGATAAGCAGCGCTCAGCTGGACTAAAGTTCCCAAGAGTTTCATAAGTTCCTACCAGATTAATCTAGTGTAAACTCTATCCCTATGTGAGACAACAACTTTTGAAGTACCACGGAGCTTATGTACTTAAGTAAAGCTTAGCTACATCTAAAGCTGTATAAGGATGAACAAAAGGAAAATATGGCCATGTTTAGTGAACTTATCAATGATTACCATTATAAAGCTGAATTTATGAGATAAAAGCAAAACCCTTTATGAAGTCCACGGTAATCAACTCTCATGCTTGGTTGGGAACTAGAACAGGCTGAAGCAAACCAAGTAAGTCGCATGTTTATCCATATTTCCTCGGTAAAATTCACACTAACTAACAAAAAGTGTGTGCTTAAGTAACTATGTCTAATAAAAGTAAAGCTTTATCCTATAATATGTTACTGATTGCTAGATTGTCGTTCTTAGGGGCAAAAATGAAGCTATTGCAAAATTTTCAATCTAAGATCTTTATTGGCACTAATATGATTCCTTTAAATCTTGTAATGCTATTATGAAAAGTAAATAAGGGTATTCCAGAGGAGTTAATAGTAAGAGCTTCAATCTTATTTTTAACAAAATTATCATCAATATAGTTGTCTTTTAACTTTCGAACCCATACTAGAATGATAGTAACATGTAGCAACTGTTAAAACACCCTTATTCTTCAAGCTTCAAAGATAAGGCATGAGCTACTTTATGGAACTTTCCTTTTCTACAAAGAATAGAGTAGTCCAAGTTGAGAAATTTCGTGAAGCTCTTTTTCTTAATGTTTGCTTTTGTTCCAATAAATGCTTCAAAGCTTTACGACCTATTTTAATAACGAATGACCTCTTTTCAAAATAGAGTCTCCCCTTCTCCACAGCCAAGAGAGTGGCTAAGAATTCTCTTTCATAGATGGACTATGAGGCATGCTTAAGATTCAAAACTTTGCTGAGAGAAGAGATAAGGCTACCTGGAGATGTACTGCCCTGATACTAGTGCTACTAGCATCAGTTTCCAAGATTAAAAAAATGTTGAAAGAAATTACCTAGTGCAAGAATATGAGCTGTACACAAGGCTTTTGTGAACTAGTTAAAAGAAGCTATAGCAGCTGAACTCTGTTTAAATCCTCCTTTCTTTAATAGGTCGACGATAGGTTTACTTATCACCTCATGGTTTCTAGTAAAATTCTTATAATAACCTACTAGCCCAAAAACACCTCTCAAAGATTTAACTATTTTAAACATAGGCCAAGTTTTCGTTGCCTTAACCTTAGTAAGGTCAGTAGATATGTCCTTGCCAAAAATAATGCGTTTTAAGAATGCAATCTAGTCCTGTCTAAAATAAACACTTGTTTTTCTTTGCAAACAACTAGTTTAGCCTGAAAGTTTGTAAAACAATTTTCAAGTGATAAACATGATCATGCAAATTAGGGCTATAGATAAAAATGTCATTAAAGAAGATCAACACAAATTTTCTTAAATATAGGGCAAAAACATCATTCATTAGAGCTTAAAAGTTGCAAAAGCATTAGCAAGGCCAAAAGGCATTAACTTAAGATCGTAGTGGATTTAATGTGTTCTTAATGTTTTCATTGGAATGTCATCCTTCTTAACTCTTATATGTTATAACCAGATCTACGGTCAATCTTATCTGTTATAATTAGATTTGCGGTCAATCTTTGAAAAACGTCTTGCTCCTTGAAGCTTATCTAGTAGATCCTCAACAACTAGAATTGGGAATTTGTTTTTTGCGATTATGGCATTGAATAGCCTATAGTCAACACAGAGGCACTATGAGCCATCTTTCTTTTTTTCTAAAAGCATGGAAAGGCAAAAGGACTTCTACCGGCTTGTGTTACTAAAGAAGACAACATTTTTGTAACCTGATTCTCCACTTAAATCTTCTAGTGGTAAGGAAATCTATGTAGTCTTAGGTTAATAAGTTGAGAGCCAACCTTATGAGGTATTGATTGATTATGGGATCTTGCTAATGATAGTCCTTTAGGTTCTTCAAAGACAACGAAATAAGTATCAAATATGGCTTAAAGTTAAACTAGAATAGTGGCATCTATTTCTTCTAAAATTAACATATACAATTCTCTTATTAAATCAGCCTCATTTTAACCAATTTTCTCAAGTTTTCTCCAAAACTGATCTTAAATGAAACAGATGTTGATCATCCTTTTAGCTAGATCTGTTTCCCATCTTTTTGAAAAGAAACTGTCACATTATTAAAATAAAAAATTAAGGGGTTGTACATTTTCATCTGATCCATTCCTAGGGCTACGTCACTAGCATCTATCTATAACACGTTAAGTCATGGACAAATAGATTCCATTACATCATCCATTCCAACTGCTTGGATTTAGCTGTGCTGTAAAGCATTTCTTCATTAGGTAATTAATGGCTAATGATATGGTGTACAAGCTCTACTCCACCTATTACCCATCTTACAGTGGCAACACTATGAGTGTTACCATCATCCACCAACAAACTCATTAGGTTGCCTTTAATACTCCCTTGAATTTTAAGAGTGTTATGGCCTACATTCCTATTTAATGCATTGATAGAGATCTCCAATTACTCATCAGTGGTTTTAAGCTGATATATAAACTATTCTAGTGTGACTTCCTTCAATTCTTCACCTTGTTCATCCCATGTGATAACATTTAACTTTTTACTCTTATGTACAGGGCCAAGGAGAATTTTTTCTCCTTATCTAAAACGAAGGTTAAGGTATTTCTTAGGTTCTATACTGCCAATTTTAGTATAGAATGGTGCAGTATTTCGATTATTTTTGAATGAAGGGTTTAGATGCTAAATTCTGAAACGCTAATTTATAAAAATAGTAATTTATAAGGCCTACGTTAGGTACTGGGTTCATCTAGTCCTCTTCTCTTCCAACTTTAAGGATAATATATATATATATATATATCTTAGCTTTGATAAAACCTATAGCTAAAGTTGTTTGTGTTGGAACATTTTCAAAATAATGAAAAGTTATGTCTTTAAAGTAATGTCTCTTAATTATTTAATTAAGAGTAATGTCTCTTGGTTATTTACCAAGTGATGTGACTATCCAAATGGACAT
>JBBYHO010010401.1:0-13399 GCA_038382025.1 Adansonia gregorii
CAAGTTTGTCTACCAAAATTTTAATTTATCAAAATTTTGTGAAATCAATTCACCCCTCTTGATTTCATTCACCACCTAAAGGTCTAACAAAAATGCATGAACTTTTTATGTATATTCAATCTTTTTTATACTAATATTATTTTTTTCTTTTACATATACATACATGGATCACCCCACACTTTCGTTTGCTTACTCTTTATTTGTTTACTTTTTATAGACCTTTCAATCAAAAGAGGTGGATGATCTTATTCAGGATTCAAAGGTCAATTTTGAATAGTTCATTTGCTTGAACGAGGGTAGGCTTAACTAAGATGTTGATGATTACACTATGCCACCTGATTTAATGAAATTGATTGAGCAAAAAGATAGGTGAATAATGCCCTACGAGGAACCCATAGAGGTTATAAATTTAAGGGATGATGATAACAGAAAAGAAGCCAAAATAGGAATTATTATCACGCCCACCACTAAAGAAAAGTTGATAAGTTTACATTAAGAGTTTCAAAATGTTTTTTCATGGTCATATCAGGATATCCCAGGTTTATATCCAAGAATAGTGGTCCATAAGTTACCTTTAAAACTAGGATGCGAGCTAGTTCAATAGAAATTGAGGATAAGGAAGCCCAAAATGTTGTTAAAAATAAAAAAAAATGAAAAAATAGTTTGATGTCGAATTTTTTAAAGTAGTAAAGTGTCCAGAATGAGTTGCTAATATTGTCTCGATTCTTAAAAAAATGGAAGAGTTAGAATATGTGTAGGCTATTAGGATTTGAATCGAGCAAACCAGAAGGATAATTTCTTTCTCCCTCATATTGATACATGGGTTGACAATAACATAAAAAATTGTATGTTTTCTTCTATGGATAGATTTATAGGTTATAATCAGATTAAAATGTCACCTAAAGACATGGAAAAAAAACAATATTTGTCACATTTTAAGGTACTTTTTGTTATAAAGCAATGTCATTCAGGTTAAAGAATGCTGCAATAACTTATCAAAAGGCAATGGTAACTTTATTCCATGATGTGATGCATCAAAAGATTGAAGTATATATGGATGATATGATTGCCAAGTAGCCTCAAGAGGAAAGGCATGTCACAAACTTGCAAAAATTGTTTCACAGACTAAAAAAATATTAATTAAAGTCGAATTCGACAAAATATACTCTTGGGGCAAGATTAAAAAAGTTACGGGGCTTCATTGTGAATGAAAATGGATTAAGGTTGATCCTGATAAGATTAAAGCTATTCAAGAGTTCCCACCTTCATGCACGCAAAAAGAAGTAAGAAGCTTCCTTGGGAGATTAATTACGTTGCTCGTTTTATTTCCTAGCTCATAGATAAATGTGATCACATTTTCAACTTCTTGGAAAACATAATCAGGGAGAACAGGAAAAGGATTACCAAATGGCATTAAAAAAATTAAAACAATATCTGGCAAATCCTCCAATTCTAGGCCATCCCTTTTTATTTTAGCTCACGATGTTTGAGAGGTCAATGGGTTGTTTGTTGGGCCAACATGATGAAACCGATAAGAAAAAAAAGGTAATTTATTAACTTAGCAATAAATTTCTAGAATATAAGGTAAATTATTCTTAAATAGAGAAAATATGGTGTGGCCTGGTTTGGACTGCTAAAAAGCTTAAGTAGTATATGCTATATCATAGTACATGGCTGATAACAAAGATAGATCCAATCAAGTATCTTTTTAAAGCAACAGCATTATATGGATGAATAACAAGATAGAGGTCTTAAATATTGGAATACAATATAGTTTATGTGAGCCAAAAAGCTATTAAAAGAAGTGTCATTTTTGAATTTTTAGCAAGCTAGTCCTCAATGATTAGATTTTGATTTTCTTGATAAAAATTTGATTAATATCTCTATTAAAAAGGAAAATGATCAATTAAAGGAATCAATATGGAAGATGTACTTTGATAGGGCCTCAAACACTTTGGGCCATAAAATTATGGCAATTTTGATATCTTTACAAGAAGACTATTATCCTTTTACTACCAAGTTAGATTTTGATTGTACAAATAACATGGCAGAATATAAGGTGTGCATTACGGGACTTTGTACAGCGATTGAAAGAAATGATTGGGTGTTGAGTCTATGGACATTTAGCTCTAGTAATTTATCAGCTACATAGGGAATGAGAAACTCAAGATTCCAGGCTGGCATAATATCAAAAGTTAATTTTTGAATTATTAAAAGAGTTAAATAAAGTGGATTTTATTCATTTACTTTAAGATAAGAATTAAATGGCAGATGCTTTTGCCACTTTTCTCTCCATGTTTAGAATAAATGAGAAAGAAAAGTTAATCTCAATCTAAATGAGTTTATATAAGTCTTTCGCACATGATCATAATGGTGAAGTAGAACCAGATGGTAGTCCATGGTATTATGATATCAAAAGATACCTTAAGGATCAAGAATACCCAGACAATGCCTCTAAAAATGATAAAAAGACATTAAAGTGGTTAGTAATGAGTTTTGTGCAGGATCATGAGATTTTTACAAGAAAAATTATGATCAAACATTACTAAGATGCGTGGATGCTCCTGAAGCATAAAAAATTTAGGAAAAAGTATAAAAAGAGGTTTGTGAAAATTATGTAAATGGGCATAAAATAGCATGACAAATTATGAGACTTGGCTACTTCTGGATGACTATGGAAGGTGGCTGTATTAAATATGTCCAAAAATGTCATAAATGCTAAGTCTATGTAGATAAGATCCATGAACCCCCTTCATCGTCACATGTTATAACTACCTTATGGCCTTTCTCTAAATGGAGCAGGGATACGATTGGACTAATTTCCCCTAAGCTTCAAATCATCATCGTTTTATTTTGGTGCCAATAGACTATTTCACCAAATGAGTTAAAATTTCTATCCATGCAAAAGTCACTAGTGATAAAATTCCTAAAGACTAATACCATTTTTCGATTTGGAATCCCTGAGAAGATTGTAACGGACAATGTCTCTAACTTGAATAATATACTAATGATAGAGGTCTATACAAAACTTAAGATCTTTTATCATATTTCAATTACGTAGGTAAAGTAGCTGATAAAAATATCAAGGGGATTATGACAAAGATGGTGGAACATATAAAGATTGGCATAAAAAACTCCCTTTTGCCCTCCTAGCTTATTGAGCTTCAATTCAGACTTCTATTAGGCAAAACCTTACTCATTGGTATATGGCACAGAAGCTATTTTACCAATTAAGGTCGAGATTCTTTCACTTTAGGTATTGATGGAGATTAAACTAGAAGAAACTGAATAGGTTCGAGATTGTTATGAACAATTGAGCTTTATTATAGAAAAGAGGCTACGAACGATTCAACATGGCGAATGCACTAGAAAAGAATGAGGAGAGCCCATAATAAAAAACTCCAGCCAAGGCAATTTTATGAAAAAGAGTTAGTATTAAAGAATATCTTCCATGTCCAAAAGGATCCATGTGATAAATAGTCACCAAATTAGGAATGGCCCTATGTAGTTCAAAAAACATTTTTTGGTAGGGCATTAATTTTGGCGAAAATAGATAGGCACACTTTGTCCAGCCCTATTAATTTTGATAATGTAAAGAAGCATTATGCCTAAAAAAGAATATTATAAAAGATTAAAAATTAAAAAAATGAAAATAAAGATGATCAAGGTATGAAAAAAGGGCAGCTGTAGACACTTGATTTTGTTTGAACCAATTTTTAGTATCCTAGAAGTTAAGTAAAAGATGGCAGAATCAAAAAATAAAAATAAAGCTGAGGGATGATGCTCGACAAAAAAGTTTTTAGGAAGTTCTAAAATGCCTATGGGCCATATTAAAGAAAACGTAAAAATGAGGCATCAAAGGCCAATTTTCATGGTGTCACCAAGGTTATACATAAATCAATTTCCCATTGTTTGTGACGAAGTTGAGGTAAATCGAGAAGCCACAGGTTCGTACAAGTTATATTAGGGCACAAGTATTGACACAAGGCCTTTACAGTGCAAAAAACTAGAATTTTCACATATAGTATCGATATAATAGGGTTTAGTATTGATACCCAAGGTATGGTATCAATACCTGGCATGTTTGTATTGATATAGACCTTGACAATATCTAAAGTTATGGTTTTTGGCAAAATGTATCGATACACAAGCATGAGTATCGATAAAAATCCATAGAGTATCGATACTAGCCTTTAAGTCTCAAGACTAGAAATCTTTTTGCTCTTAGTATCAATACATAACTCATTGTATGGATTCTCAAGAGCAAAATGTACCTTATGTATCGATACAACGTGTTCTGTATCAATAAACCAAGGCATTTTTGCCTAATTTAAGTCATTTTTTAGCCTTCAAAAACTTAATCTAAATATGTTTTTGTACCAAGGAAATATCATGTAACATTACAAACCTCAACTATAAGTTCATTAATAAATTATAATAAATTTTTGGAGTCTAAAAAATTAATAACAAAGGTCACTTTCATAAGATATATGGGTATAAGAGGATGGCAAGCATATCTCTAGCTTATAGGCTTTCACAACCTTTTTGCCCCCTTGCTCAGCATGGCAGAACCAATAAGAAGAGAGTCAACTAAACATGGCAGCTAGAGATATGCCCTAGTGCAGAAGAAAAAATCAAAAGTGTCCTTTGCATTATCTTTTAAAATGAGGGGTTGTACTAAAAAAAAGAAAGGACCATAACTAGCTCTCTAAAAAAAAAACTTTCAGCGATAAAAAAGCTTTCCAACAATCCCCGAGAACTTTCCATCTATTCTTATAAATCTTCCGACAACTTTACTCTAAAAGTTTACTAAAAACACTATTCCACTAACTTTCACCTTAAAACAACTTCCATTCCTATAGCTCCCTAAAACCACTACCATAACACCTTTAAAAACTTAACCTTTCTCATATCTTCATCCTCAAAACACCTTATCAACAACTATAGTACCAAAAACCTTATTGCTTTCACCCTTTTCTTGCTAAACAATACCAAAAAGAGCGAAAGAACTAAGCTTAAAGTTGCTACTCTAAAGAAGGAAAAAACTTCAAGCCTTTGTTAGTATATCTTTTACCTTGTCCCATATGCCTTCTATTTTGATCATACATTTCATTTTAGTGAGCTCTTTATGCTACCATGACCTTTATAATACTTTCATGCATCTTTGTTACCTTAGTTGTGGTAGTCTTAGAATCTTAATGACCTTCGTGACACCTTGATGTTGTTGCATATATAAACTCACCATACTTCATTTTCATCATTACTCAACCTCTGCTCATGTATCTTTGGCCATGTATCTTTTATATTCACATATACATTACATATTTAAGTGGTCACCTTGCAATGTCTTAGGTATGTTCAAACATTTTCTTGTGTTTTAAAGAGTCTCAAGAAATAAAAATCCCATCTTGACAACTTCAGCATCCATCCTCTTGTTTAAACATGTTCATATCATCTCCATGCACTTTATTTGTCATCTTCTTACATTTATGCCACCTATTGCCATGTCAAAATGCCATGTTTGCATGTTTGCATGCTTAATCCATGTTTATCCTTGTATTTGCTATATTTTGTTCATGATATCTCCATTAAAATGCTGGCTTTTCTCTGACAAGATGATTTTATTAAAAAAACTCCCAAGTTCATGCTACCTCCAATAAATGAAGAATAGCATGGACTTAATGTTTTCATTAAATTGGTCTCTCAATCTTAGGGATAAATCAACATTTTAGCACTGGATTTCATGGTGAAAGATGTTTACTTTTCAAGAAAAAAGAGGAAATCCTTTTTAGTATTAAACATCAATCATAAGTCTCATGTTTATTTGGTGACATGGTCAACGGGTTGTTCCATCATCCTAAACTACTCCAAGATTGTAGAGTGAATTTGTAAAGCTCGTGTTACTTTCTGTCATAGATGTTCAGACGTCCTAAGCCTGAGTTCATCTTGGAAAAATTGAAGTATCGAATAATACCCCTATTTTTGCTCTGGTAACATTGTAGTCTAAACTTAAAAAATCATTTTGGAGCCATAAAATATTTCCTTGGATTTTTCTAATATTTTTGCTGTAAAGGGCATCGAATTACCTTTCTAATGATGTCTTATTTGCCCTTGGTACATCTCGGATGAGGAAGCTATGATTTTTTGAACCATTTTTATCCAAAACCCCTGGGACCAAGCATGCAACATTCTATTTAGGCTACTTCGGCCCATCAGATGATTTTTACGAAATTTTTAGATATTTTTTCCAAAAGGTTCACAAAATTCCCTTTCCAGAAAGGTATTATCCATGATATATAGATTTTGGATAAACTTAGAATGATTTTTTAAAATCCATCATGCCCTTTTAATTGTACATGCTGCCAGTGCTAAGATAAACCTAACTTCAAAAATGAATTCCACCTAGAAAGTGATTTTCTAGAATGTTTTGAATATTTTTATATAATCCCTATCGAGTTACCTTCCCAAGCTACCTCATTTACCCTCCAAAATCTTTTGATGCACCTAAACAAAATTCAAAAATGGAGATGACATGATGTTGTCCCCTGTTTTCAACCTAATTTTGAAATACCTTTTTATCAAGACGTTTGAATGCCTAAAAAATGTGCCTGATTGATTCCCCCCAAAACATAAACCCTTTTTGACTTGACTCAAGACTAAAATACAAAAAATAGGATTCCATATTAAAATTTTTACTAGTGGAGATACTCTAACTCCACTACTTAAAGGGGATGCTCAAAGCTCATTTTTTAAATCAAAGTTAAGTTTTCTTAAATGTTTTCCTCACTTGGGGATACTCTAACCCCACACTCTAAAAAAAATTCAAACCTCGTTCTTTTTAAAAAATAATAATAAAAATTTTTGTTTCTAACTATTTTCATAACTCTATTTAGGGGACACTCTACCCTCACTTCTCCGAGGGGATACTCCATCCTTGTTTTTACCTCAAAAATTTAAAATTTGCTCTCTTCCAAATACCTCAAATCTTTTTTATAAAAATCCTCTTTGTTCTTCGAATTACCACTAAATCTAGACTGGTCTCTAAAATTGTCATCTCAATTCTTCTTTAATAATCGAAGGTAATTATTAGACACATTTTGGTTGCCCTTCCATTTTTATGCTTTTTTGTTTGTGATTACTTGTCTATGCATTATTATATTTCTTATTTTTCTCCTCACAACTTGTTTCCTTTTGTAGTGTTATTGTGCATTCATATTTAAAATTCATTTTCTAATGAAATTTATGAGGTGATGTTTCGTGTTGGTATCTCTCTAGTGCCTAAACAAAACATCTAATTTTTAAAATCTAATATGGACATCGCTTTCATAAAAAATCCCTATGTTCCTCACATATCCGAGGCATATAGTTGATCTAATTTTTCTTAATAAAAAACCAGGATTTACATTTTCCAAAATTTCATGCATTAAAGAGGATTATATCTAAATAGAGACTAAATGGAATCGATTGAACTGAGACCAAAGTGAGATATAGTTAGTAGGTACCAATTTCGACAGTCATAGGGATGCTAGTCTATCCCTGCACATAAACAACTCTTGAGCCTAACCAACAATTCTCTAGACTTTGTAAACCTTGAAATTAGTATTTTGAGTTTCATAACTTGTAATATTATTTTCAAAAGGCATCCGATCTTACCTAGCCTAAAATGATAGGTGGTGACTCTAAGTTTACAACCACTTCATGGTGGCCATCTACGTCCAGTTGGATGAGTGACTCATCCAACGATCCCTATCCCTTCCATAACATCATGCCTATTCAAATCCCTATCAAGGGATAGCTCAAAGGCTCGACCACAACCAACCATCATTCATTTATAAGTTGAGCATGCCATACCTTTTGGATCGTCTGAGGTTTTAAAGGCAGAGCATGTGGCAACAACTTGGTGACTCCATTAGGGACTAATTTAGAAAGTTAGGCCTATAACTAGCTACTTCTTACTTGGTTCTTGGTTTTTCAGTTTCCATAATTATTTAGATATAATTCTCATTTATTTTTGCCTACTAATCTCTATTATTTATGTTTTTGTCTTATGATTGTTAAGGATTATTCATGCCTAAATAAAGATTGATTTTAATAAATATGGTAATATGGGAGTGAAATAAAAAGGTTTGATTATTTCCCCGACACAAACTATGCACTTGCATTTGCAATAGATTCCCACTATACACCATAGTATGGTTAGTATTTTAATTATTAAGAAGAAGTAAGCCATTCGCCTTCGTGAGTAACCCTTCGCATAAGCATGATAAGACCTTTTAGGATGTAAGCTACCTATGTATCTCGTGAGTACCCCTTCACATTTGCATAGGGAAATACATCCTTTGAATCGAAGCTAATCAAACCTATTCCACCAAACCCATGATAGGCCTAGGTTTAAGGTGCCTTATATATTCTTACTAATTGGAAGAGCAATTCAAATACTGAAATAGGCATCAACTTAAGCCCATATAGTGAACTTTACTAGCTAAACCAAGTCAAGCTATACCAAATGCTACTAGAATAACCTGAAGATTAAGGTCACTCGGGGAAACATTTCTTACCTTTACTTCTATATACTATTGTTTACGTGAGTAAAGATTGGTGACTGTTGCCCCCCGTGTTTGTCTTTTTACTTTCATGATCATTCTTTTAGGATTTGCCGTTATGTTTGATGGTAAATCTTCTTTAATAAGTGGGTAAGGATAAGTGCATGCCATTACCTGCAACGCCGTCTTGAAATGATCATATTTAATCAAGGTAAGCTATCATGCTGCCTAAAAAATGGCACAGCATAAATGGTGATGAATGAATGTCATCATTTAAACAGTTAGCCTTAATCATCGTGGGGTATCATATTGCTTTATGAAAAGGTAATTTTAATATAGACATGCTAGTATGCTTCCTGTTTAACGCCTCAACATTTATATTCATCATGTTTGCCCTAGGCATTGTACCACTTATTCTCAGGGTGAATTTTGTGATACACTTTTGCTGCTATTCTTTCATTTCTTTTATCTTTTACCTATTGGTTACTAACTCATTCTCTTTTTGCTTTTTTTTAACCATGCATCATTTCATCATAATTACTATCATAATAGGATAATTGGCTCTAATTGGTCAATGTTTACCAAGGGACATCTATCATGGAGCAATAGTCTACTTTAGAGGTAATGTTTTTTGAAGAGGTTTGACGATGGTTAGAGCATTGACAGTGCGAAGATGAAAACATCCTTAAACCAAGGCATGCATTAATAGTGCATGAAAGGATCAAGATTAGATACTGTCAAAGTGATTGGCAAGATTTAAGGATCATATGGACTAATTGGGATAGTTCTAAAAAGGAATCATTCACTAACAAATATTAAGCTATTGCTTTTCTGCTTTATTTGGATATCAGTTTATTGTAAGCAGCCTTTCAGTTTTGGAATCCAGTATACTGTTGCTTCACTCGTAATCATGAAGACTTGGTCCCCATGGTTGATGAATACACTACATTACTCAGAATTGAAAAGGCCAAGGTCGACAGGATATATTGTAAAGCGTTGAATCCTCCAACCTTTAAAAAAAGATTGGCTCAAATCCTAAGAGTGGCTGGAGTCTTGGATCAAGAGTCATATCAAAACAAAAAGGAACAGTGAATGCATCACATGGGTTAGTTTGAAAGAAGTAATGGTGAGTACCATTAACATCCAAAAAATCCAAGATATCTATATTTTGGCAATACATGGTCTGGTTATATTCCCAAAGACATTGGGCCATGTTAAAGCTATGATAGCAGATGTCTTTTCTTGCTTATGCTATAACATTAATCTCGCATCGACCATCCTGGCCGAAACTATTCCTAACAATTTTTGGAAATTAGTCATATGTAAATAACTGTATATATACATGATGGAATTCAACTTTCACTAGAGCAGTTTTACATTTTTGTAATTTTAATTAGTAATATGTAAATAACTGTATATACACGTGATGGAAAAATCTATTTTCGTCGGTAAAAAGGATGAATCCATAACATAATTTTTTTGAACAAGTTTCAAACAATTTTTGAAAATTACCTTTGTGTATGATCTCATAATTAATTTTCTTATTTTCAGGAATTTCCTAAGATTTTCCTAAAAAACTCGAGAAATTAGTGGTCGGATATTTTTACAAACACTGGTATGGTTTTATGTTGATTCTGACCCCAAAAAATCATAAATATTCAAGGAAGAATATGAATTGGCATTTTCTACTATGAAGTGTCAAACTATAAATTTTATAAATTAATTTTAAATTTTGTAGTCTTAGAATATCATGCTCATGAATTTTACTTTTGGTTCTTGTTGATTGATTTTTAAAATTTTACAAGTTTATTTTCTTCACTTTAGAAATTAATGTTTTGAATAATATGTGCTCTTGAATTTGTTTTACTTCAGTGTCAATGAAATTTCGCAATTATTCTTGATATTGAAATACGAGTCTTTCTTTGCTCGTAAAAGTTTTGGTGGAATCCTCTCGAGTTTCAAACATCAAAATTCATCCAATATTATTGTTTGATTCACATTAAATTAGTTATGGAAAATTCATTTATTTTCATGAGTTTTGAATTTTTTTCTTGAAATTTCCCTATTTTTGAAATACAAAGTTTTCTACTCCGTAAGTGTTTTGGAGGTGATTTTTCTTGGTTTATGATTTTTAAAATTCATCAAATATTATTATTTGATTCAACTTAATTCAGTTTTCAAAAATTCATTCATTTTCACGAGTTTTGATTTTTTTCTTAAACTTCCCCTATTCTAAAAAATCGAGTTTTCTATTCCATAAATGTTTTCAGTGGAATTTTCTTTGGTTTAAAATTTTTAAATTTCACCAAACATTGTCATTTAACTCTTATTAAAACAGTTTTGAAAATTTTAATTTATTTCATGGGTTTTGAATTTTTTTTCATACATGCCAATTTTCCTATACCAAGGTATTTCTCATAAAATTTTACGAGTTTTTTATTTCCAATCAAGATCTTTTGCACCATTTCATTTCTAAAATTTTGTCTATGATCAATTAACATTACTTCCAATTTTATTTTGATTTTTGGAAATTTTATTTACTTTTTCCAACTAGTTGCATGCTAACTAGCTTGTTTCCTCATCAAATTACTTTCTAACCAAGTTGGTTACATCCTAATTACCCATTACATGAGCTGATCAACTTCATCATGAGCTTGATAATAGAGTGGCTTGTAAGAAAAGATAACAAGAGCATGGGCTGATAACAACAATTATGGTTATCCAACCTACCAAGCCATCATTATATCAAGTAAAAAAAAGAAAAGGGGGCCATTCAGGGCACTTTAGTTGGATAGCAATATTGTTGCCCCTTCCTCTATAAATAGAGGACATTTTTCTTCATTAAGGAGTTTTTTGGGGGAAGAAAGGAAAAAACTGGAGAGAAAAGAAAGGAAAAAGAAAAAAAAGAAAAAAAAGAGAAAAAAATAAAAATACAATAAACTCTTCCCGTTTGATTTTCAGCCAAGGTAATCACCTTTTTCCTTCCTATTTCTTGCTGATTTCATGGTCATTTTGTTGTAATATCACATGTATATATGTTGTCTTGCTTGATTTGTGATAACTTGGTTGTTATATGTTTGAAAGTTTATGTTTTTATGCATGAAAATGGTGTATACATGTGTTTTACTTGTTTTTCCATCATGAAAATTTTGTTTGCTTGATGAATCCCACCTTGGCCGAACCTAATCTTGAGTGGATGATGATGGTTTTGGTTAGTTTTAGCTTAGGATTGATATTAATAGATCATTTTGTAACAAATGTTAAACTTAGGAACCAAACCAAAAAAATGGAAAATTTTTGTTCTAACAAATCCCATGTTTGGCGAAATCTTAATGAGTATTTTTGCCATGTTTTGACGCTGATTTTCGAGCCTTAATGATGTGTTTTCATGATGGTTTTGGTTGATTAAAGACTAAATTGCAAATGTCTAAGTTTAAGGGTTAGTTTGCAAAGTATAGTAAAATTGTAATTTTAGGTATATTATGTTGGTCCTCATATTGCACATGGCATATTGTAAATCTTTGTATATATTTTTCTACATGATTTTATGATTTTAGAGATGCAAAATGATATGTAGACTTAATTGAAAAAATATAAAAATAAAGGGACTAAGTAGAAAATTTTAAGTTTTAATAATAAAATCAAATTTTTAACCATATTTTCTTTTAATATTCCCATGGTTATTCATAAGGGGTACAAAATTCTTTAAAACTTTTCATATCTTTTTGGTTCTCCATTAAGATATGAAATGAAAAAAATAAAATAAAATAAAATAATAAAGGTAATAAATTGAAAAATTTACCTTAAGGGTAAAAAGAAGTGACCGAATCTTGCTTGTAATTTTCTATGTGATTTTTCATGGTTATTTTGATTTATTTAATGCTTAATTTTATATTTTAATCATGTTGGGGCCAACTTGTAATTTTAGGAAAGCTTAGGGACCACTAGGGAAATCTAGCATTTTTAGGCTAAACAAGTTATCTCTAACATGAAATCACTCCCTTAGAATATTTTTAAATATTTTTTAGCATTCAATTGGTTCTCTGGTAAGGTGTTCAAAATATTAAAACCTTTCGTATTCCTTTAGTTCTCCATTAGGGTACGAAATGCAATTTTTGAAAATTTAAGAACTTAACAGCATTTTTGCATGTTAGGTTATTTTACAATTTAAATCACCCATTTCGGATAATTTTTTAAAAAAGTGATTTTAGCATTATTTAATCAATTAAGGACTAATATTCAATTTTTAGAAATTTAGGAACCTATTAGCAATTGTCATATTTGAAGTCATTTTTGTAATCTAAATTACCCATTTAGTGTAAGAATCATCATTACTTGTCTTTTTAGTCCATTAAGGGTACCGAGATACTCTCATATCGAAGGTATACCCTAAGGGTATTTTCATAATTTTCCTTATCGGGATGCTTTTATGCCGAAGGTGAATGTTTAAGGTTCCTTTAGCCTTTTAAGGTCATTTTGGAGTCCATTAGGGGTACCGGGATACTTTCGTGGTGAAGGTATACCCTAAAGGCATTTTTGTAATTTTTTCTTACTAGGATGCTTTTATGCCAAAGGTGAATGTTTAGGGTTCATTTAGCCTTTTTAGGTCATTTTTAGGTCCATTAGGGGCACCGAGGTAATTTTATATCGAAGGTATACTCAAAAGACTATTTCGTAATTTTCCTTGCCGGGTGCCTTAGTGTCGATAGTAAGCCTTAGGAATATTTTAATTTTCCTTTAAACCCAATCCTAAGTAGTTACCAAGTGCCTTAGTGTTGGTGGTAAGCCTTAGGAATATTTTAATTTTCCTTAGAACCAAATCCTAAGTAGTTACTAGGTGCCTTAGTGTCGATGGT
>JBBYHO010010422.1:0-13397 GCA_038382025.1 Adansonia gregorii
TCTAGGCCATTAGTAAAATTAGCATCCCCATTCATGTTATGTGCCATCCTCTTGTATGTTTGTTGTCAAAATGCATGTTTGCTGGATGATAAAAACTGATTTTCAAAATTGCCCCAAGATAAGCATGTTAACCTCAACCAATTAGGATTAGTATAGACTTAGCATTTTCTTTAAAGACAAGCAAAATATCTTAGGGAAAATTAAGTTTTCCAGATCTAGAATCTCAATTGAAAAAGCTCAAATCTTCTGATTTTGAAATGATAATGGTCTTACAATTATTCCCTACATGTTTGTGCCTTTTTCTTGAGTCAAAATCTTGAGTGGTATAGTCAACAAGCTATTTCATCATCCTAAACTACTCTGAGGTTGTGTAAATGAGCTTGTGATGCTCATGCCACTCTTTCCTTTCAGTCATATACGTTCAAATATCAATGACTCGAGTCTAGACCCATAGACATAAAAAAATAAAAGATATCCCCTGCTTTGCTTTATCCCCTACTAGCAGCATAACTGTTGCAAATTGAAAAATCACTTTAAAATCTTAAAAAAATTTTCATAAATTTTTTTATATTTGTTTATCGAATCATGCTGAATTATCTTTAAAATGATGTTCTTATTCACCTTGAATCATTACAGATTAGAGAAAGTTATGATTTTTCGAGTCTAAACTATCTGAAACCTTTGGAATCCAAACATGTATTCTTGTTGGGCCGTTCAGGCCCACTAAATTATTTTTCCAAATTTTTCAAACATCTTTCCTAAAAGGTTCATGAAATTCCCTTTTCAAAAAGGTATTGTTTGTAATTTTTCAATGCCAAATGAGTCCGGGGTTATTTTTTGAATTTTGACACACCTTGTCCCTCATTTGCTCTGCCAACAGCACTATCAATCCGAACTTAAAAATTTATTCCCCTAGAAAGTGACTTCTTAGGTTGTGGAAATATTTTTAGGATGACCCTCATCGAGTGACCTTTCTAACGATGCCTTTTCCTCCTTCTAAATCCTTTGAACCAATTTAGAATAAATTTGGGAAGCAAGATAGTGCGATGTTGTCCCCTGTTTTCAGTTTTTGTCAAAATTGAGTTGTTTTCTCAAATTTTCTGGAGATATTCGAATGTCTCTATGTCAAACTGATTAGACTCGAGAATATGCTTTGATGTCCCATAGGATCGTATCAAGGCACAAACACATTTTACATCTTTACCATCCCCATTCATAATAATTTCTTTTGCCAATAGTTGTTGAAAGGCTCACACATTCTCGGAATCACAAGGTTTTGCTAACTTAAGTTTTCCAACTCGACTTCTCTAAAGAGTGTCAAATGTATCACTTTTTGGGATAATCTAACCTGATTTTTTGAGGGGATGCTCTAAACCCATTTTTCAAAATTATCGAGATTAAAAAGACCTTTTTTGTCAAAATGATTTGTCATCTGACCTTCCGAGGGGATACTCTAACCCCGCTTTCCAAAATTGTCAAGATTAAAAGAAACCTCCATTGTCAAAATTATTTGTTATCCACGGGGATACTCCAACCCTATTTTCATCTACAATTAATTTTTTTCTTATTCTCCGACTTCTATGAATATGTCAAACAAATCTTGTTCAATCAAAAAACCCAGATGCATCTCAAAAATTGGAAATTTGGTTATTCTCAGATAATCGATACCAACTGCGAGATAAATTCCACTAGTTCATTCTTTTTCTTTATCATCGCATTGAATGATCCATGTTATGTTACTTCATTTATTGCCTTACAAACATGATTTCTTTGTGATGATTATTCGCATTCATGCTTTCAAATAGTTTCAAAAAAAATTAAAGGTAATGTTCTGCATGGGTATCTCTCTAGTGCCTAAAGTGGAACATTCCATTTTCAAAGTAAAATCCAGAGGTCATTTTTATCGAAAATCTCTATATCCTCTATCTCTCTGGGGCATATGTGAGATTAAATCTTTTTCATCAAAACCTGGATTATTTTTACAAGATTCATGCATTAAAAGTGATCGAAATAATGACAAACTGAAATTGAAAGAATCAAAACCGAGATAAGACATAGCTAGTAAGGTACCGATTTTAGGCATCGCGAAGAGGTTTATTCCTCATCGTGCATAACCAACTCCTGAACCCAAACAATGAATCTTTGCATTACATAGACCATGGGATCAATGTTTTGAGTTTCGTAACTCAAAGCATACGTTTCAATAGGCATCCAATCATGCTTAGCTAGAAATGATTAGTGACGACTCCAAGTGTTGGCCTTTTTCTGATTATCATCCAAGATCAATGAGATAAGCAATTCATCTTATGGTCCCCCTTCATTGTGTCATAAGTCAACAATCAGTACTTTCTCATTCTCATCATGTCGCAAAGGAAAAGTCTTAAACAAGAAGACATTCCAAGTCAAAAACATATTTTAAGTCGTACGCACTCATAGATCCTTGAGGATCCATCTCAAGGTATGTTGCGATAGGATAATCATGGATTCAGGTAATAATCTCATTTTTTTAATGATTGCGCACCACAAATTCATTCTCTTCATTAGGTAAATGAATTAATGCTTTGGTTTCATAAGAAAAACTTCACTTCCCATCATATTTTAGAATCAAAGTTCATTTGTCAATTGGGATAATCATGGATTCACATGATAATCTCTTTTCTTTTCATGATTGTGCACCATAAACATGTTTTCCAAATTAGGATAAATGGTATTGATGCTTTGGTTTCATAAGAAAAACTTTTTTTCTACCAATTTTTGAATTAATGTTCATCTTTCAACTGGGATAAGCATGGATTCACATAATAATCTCCATTCTTTTAATTATTGGGCACTATAATTTTATTCTTCTCATTGGGATAAATGAGTTGATGCTTTGGTTTCATAAGAAAAACTTCACTTAACACCATTTTTTAGAATCAAAGTTAATTTGTCAATTGCAATAATCATGGATTCACATAATATTCACCTTTCTTTTAATGAATGGGCACCATAAACACATTCTTTTCATTGGGATAAATGATATTGATGCTTTGGTGTCGTAAGAAAAACTTCACTTCCTGCCATTTTTTAGAATCAAAATTTATCTATCAAATTTGGTAAACATAGATTCACATCATAATCTCTTTTTTGTTCTTGATTGGGCACCATGAACGCATTCTCCTTACAGGGATAAATGAGTTGATGCCTTGGTTTCAAAAGAAAAACTTTACTTCTTACCATTTCTCGAATCAAAGTTCTTCTGTCAACTAGGATAAACATGGATTCGCATAATAGTCTTCTTCCTTTTCATGATGGGCACCACAAACACATTATCCTCATTGGGATAAATGATATTAATGCTTTGGTTTCGAAAGAAAAACTTCTCTTTCTACCAAATTTGGTGTCTTTCAATTAGGATAATCCTGATTCACATAATAATCTCCTTTCTCTTAATGATTAGGCACCATAAGTTCATTCTACTCGTTGGGATAAATGAATTGATACTTTCCTTTCATGGATTCCCACCATTTTTTACAATCAAAGATCATCTATCAAATATGGTAAACATGGATTCACGTAATAATCTCCTTTCTTTTCATGATTGGGCACCATAAACGCATTCTCCTATTTAGGATAAATGAATTGAAGCTATGGTTTCATAAAAAAACTTCACTTCCCACTATTTTTTAGAATAAAGTTCATTTGTCAATTTGGATAATCATGGATTCACGTAATAATTTTGTTTCTTTTAATGATTGTGGCCATAAATTCATTCTACTTATTGGGAAAAAGAATTGATGCTTTGGTTTCGTAAGTAAAACTTCACTTCCCACATTTTTTAAAATCAAAGTTCATTTGTCGATTGGGATAATCATGGATTCACATGATAATCACCTTTCTTTTCATGATTAGGCACCATAAACACATTCTCTTCAATGGGATAAAAGGTACACCTTGGCTTCATAAGAAAAATTTCTTTTTCTACCAATTTTTGAATTAATGTTCATCTTTCAACCTGGATAAACATAGATTCACATAACAATCTCCATTCTTTTAATGATTAGACACCATAATTTCATTCTCCTCATTACGATAAATGATTTGATGTTTGGTTTCATAAGAAAAACTTTACTTCCCCCATTTTTTAGAATCAAAGTTCATTTGTCAATTAAGATAATCATGGACTCATGTAATAATCTCCTTTCTTTTCATGAATAGGCACCATAAACACATTCTCCTCATTAGGATAAATGATATTAATGCTTTGGTTCATGAGAAAAACTTCACTTCCCACTATTTTTTAGAATCAAAACTTAACTATCAAATATGGTAAACAAAGATTAACGTGATAACCTCTTTTTTTTCTTGATTGGGCACCATGAATGCATTCTTCTTATTGGGATTAGCGAATTGATGCCATGGTTTCATAAGGAAAATTTTGCTTCCCACCATTTCCAAAATCAAAGGTCATCTTTCAATTAGGATAAACATAGACTCACGTAATAATCTTTTTTCTTTTCATGATTGGACACCATAAACACATTCTCCTCATCGGGATAAATAATAATAATGCTTTGGTTTTGAAAGTAAAACTTTTCTTTCCACCAAATTTGGAATTGATGTTCATCTTTCAATTCACGGATTCACATAATAATCTCATTTCTTTTAATGATTAGGCACCACAAGTTTATTCTACCCATTGGGATAAATGAATTTATGCTTTTGTTTCATAAGAAAACTTCATTTCCTACCATTTTTTAGAATCAAAGTTCATCTATCAAATGTGGTAAACACAGATTCACATAATAATCTCTTTTCTTTTCATGGTTAAACACCATAAATGCAATCTCTTTATTGGAATAAATGAATTGATGCTTTGATTTCATAAGAAAAACTTCACTTCCCATCATTTTCTAGTATCAAAGTTCTTTTGTCAATTATGATAATCATGGATTAACATAGTAATCTCATTTCTTTAATGATTTCGCACCACAAATTCATTCTCTTCATTAGGTAAATGAATTGATACTTTGGTTTCATAAGAAAACTGTACCCCCACCATTTTTTAGAATCAAATAATTATGGATTAATGTGATAATCTCCTTTCTTTTCATGATAGGGCACCATAAACATATTCTCCTTATTAGGATAAATGGTATTAATGCTTTGGATTCATAAGAAAAACTTTTTTTTCTACCAATTTTCGAATTAATATTCATCATTCAACTGGAATAAATATGGATTCACATAATAATCTCCATTATTTTAATGATTGGGCACCATAATTTCATTCTCTTTATTGGGATAAACAAATTGATGCCTTGGTTTCATAAAAAAATTCACTTCCCACCATTTTTTAGAATCAAAATTTGTCTATTAAATGTGGTAAATGCAGATTCACATAATAATCTCCATCCTTTTCTTGATTGGCACCATGAACGCATTCTCTTTACTGGGATAAACGAATTGATGCCTTGTTTTCATAAGAAAAACTTTACTTCTCACCATTTCTAGAATCAAAGTTCATCTGTCAATTGGGATAAACATGGATTCGCAAAATAATCTTCTTCCTTTTCATGGTAGGGCACTATAAACATATTCTCCTCATTAGGATAAATCATATTGATGCTTTGGTTTTAAAAGAGAAACTTCTTTTTCTACCAAATTTGGAATTAATGTTTGTTTTTCAATTCATGGATTCACATAATAATCGCTATTCTTTTAATGATTAGGCACCACAAGTTCGTTCTACTCATTAGGATAAATGAATTATTGCTTTTCTTTCATATGAAAAACTTTACTTCCCGCCATTTTTTAGAATCAAAGTTCATATATCAAATGCGGTAAGCACGGATTCACATAATAATCTCTTTTCTTTTCATGATTGGGCACCATAAATGCATGCTCCTTATTGGGATAAACGAATTGACCTTTGGCATTATAAGAAAAACTTCACTTCCCACCATTTTCTAGAATCAAAGTTCATTTGTCAATTGGGATATCATGGATTCACGTGATAATCTCTTTTCTTTTAATGATTGCACGCCATAAATTCATTCTCCTCATTAGGTAAATGAATTGAAGCTTTGGTTTCATAAGAAAAACTTCACTTCCTACCATTTTTTAAAATCAAAGTTCATTTGTTGAATGGGATAATCATGGATTCATGTGATAATCTCTTTTCTTTCTATGATTGTGCACCATAAACACATTCTCCTCATTGGGATAAATGGTATTGATACTTCAGTTTCATAAGAAAAACTTCTTTTTCTACTAATTTTTGAATTAATGTTCATCTCTCAACTGGGATAAACATGGATTCATATAACAATCTCCATTCTTTTAATGATTGGGCACCATAATCTCATTCTCCTTATTAGGATAAATGAGTTGATGCTTTGGTTTCGTAAAAGAAACTTCACTTCGCGTCATTTTTTAGAATTAAAGTTCATTCGTCAATTGGGATAATCATGGATTCATGTAATAACCACCTTTCTTTTCACAAATGGGCACCATAAACACATTCTTCTCTTTGGGATAAATGATATTGATGTTTTGTGTCATAAGAAAAACTTCACTTCCCACTATTTTTTAGGATCAAAATTTATCTATCAAGTGTGGTAAACATAGATTCACAATATAATCTCCTTTTTTCTCTTAATTGGGCACCATGAACGCATTCTCCTTAATGGGATAAGCGAATTGATGCCTCGATTTCATAAGGAAAACTTTACTTCCCACCATTTCTAGAATCAAAGGTCATCTGTCAATTGAGATAAATATAGATTCAGGTAATAATCTTTTTACTTTTCATGATTGGCACCATAAACGCATTCTCCTCATTGGGATAAATGATATTGATGATTTGATTTTGAAAGAAAAACTTTTCTTTCTACTAAATTTAGAATTAATGTTCATCTTTCAATTCATGGATTCACATAATAATCTCCTTTCTTTTCATGATTGGGCACCATAAGTTCATTCTACCCATTGGGATAAATGAATTGATGCTTTTGTTTCATAAGGAAAACTTCACATCCCACCATTTTTTAGAATCAAAGTTTGACTATAAAATGTGGTAAACATGGATTCACATAATAATCTCTTTTTTTTTCATGATTGGGCACTATAAACGCATTCTTCTTATTGGGATAAATGAATTGATGATTTGGTTTCATAAGAAAAACTTCACTTCCCTTCATGTTCTAGAATCAAAGTTCATTTATCAATTGGGATAATCATGGATTCACGTAATAATCTTATTTCCTTTAAAGATTGAGCACCATAAATTCATTCTCCTCATTGGGTAAATGAATTGATGCTTGCTTTCATAAGAAAAACTGCACCCTTCACCATTTTTTAGAATCAAAGTTCATTTATCAATTAGGATAATCATGGATTCACATGATAATCTCCTTTTTTTTTCATAATTGGGCACCATAAACACATTCTTCTCATTAGGATAAATAGTATTGATGCTTTGGTTTCATAAGAAAAACTTCTCTTTCTACCAATTTTTTAATTAATGTTCATCTTTTAACTGGAATAAACATGGATTCACATAATAATCTCTATTTTTGTAATGATTGAGCACCATAATTTCATTCTCCTCATTGGGATAAATGAGTTGATGCTTTGGTTTCATAAGAAAAACCTTAAGTCACACCATTTTTGAGAATCAAAGTTCATTTGTCAATTGCGATAATCATGGATTCACACAATAATCTCCTTTCTTTTCATCAATGGGCGCCATCAACACATTTTCTTCATTGGGATGAATGATATTGATGCTTTGTTTTCATAAGAAAACTTCACTTCCTATCATTTTCCAGAATCAATGTTCGTTTATCAAATGTGATAAACATGGATTCACGTAATAATCTCTTTTTTTTTTCATGAATGGGCACCATAAACATATTCTCCTTATTGGGACAAACAAATTGATGCTTTGGTTTCGTAAGAAAAACATTACTTCCCATAATTTTTTAAAATCAAAGTTCATTTACTGATTCGAATAATCATGGATTCATGAGATAATCTTATTTCTTTTCATGATTGGGCACTACAAACACATTCTCCTTATTGGGATGAATAGTATTAATGCTTTGCTTTCATAATAAAACTTCTTTTTCTACCAATTTTTGAATTACTATTCGTCTTTCAACTTGGATAAACATGGATTCACATAATAATCTCTATTCTTTTAATGAATAGGCACCATAATTTTATTCTCGTCATTGTGATAAATGAGTTGATGCTTTGGCTTTTTGAGAAAAACTTCACCTCGCATCATTTTTCAGAATCAAAGTTCATTTGTCAATTGGGATAATCATGAATTCACGTAATAATCTCTTTTCTTTTCATGAATGGGCACTATAAACGTATTCTCCTTATTAGGGTAAATGATATTGATGCTTTGGTGTCATAAGGAAAACCTCACTTCCCACTATTTTTTAGAATCAAAGTTCATTTGACAATTGTGATAATCATGGAATCACATAATTATCTCTTTTCTTTTCATGAATTGGCACCATAAACACATTCTCTTTATTGGGATAAATGATATTGATCCTTTGGTGTCATAAGAAAAACTTCACTTCCCATTATTTTTCAGAATCAAGATTTGTCTATCAGATACGATAAACACAGATTCATGTGATAATCTTCTTTTTTTTCTTGATTGGGCACCATCAATGCAATCTCTTTACTGGATAAACGAATTAATACCTTGGTTTCATAAGGAAAACTTTACTTCTCACCATTTCTAGAATTAAAGTTCATCTGTTAATTGGGATAAACATGGATTCACATAATAATTTTCTTCCTTTTCATGATTGGGCACCATAAACACGTTCTCTTCATTGAGATAAAAGATATTGACGCTTTGGTTTCGAAAGAAAAACTTTTTTCTACCAAATTTGGAATTAGTGTTCATCTTTGAACTGGGATAATCATGAATTCACATAATAATCTCCTTTCATTTACCTACAAATTTATTCTACTCGTTAGGATAAATGAATTGATGTTTTTGTTTCTTAAGGAAACTTTAATTCACACCATTTTTATAATCTACGTTCATTTATCGGTTGGGACAATCATGGATTCACGTAATAATCTCATTTTTTTAACGATTATGTGCCACAAATTGATTCTCCTCATTGGGTAAATGAATTGATGCTTTAGTTTCATAAGAAAAACTTCACTTCCTACTATTTTTTAGAATCATTCATTTGTCGATTGGAATAATCATGGATTCACGTTATAATCTCCTTTCTTTTTATAATTGGGCACCATAAAGACATTCTCCTCATTGGGATAAATGGTATTGATGCTTTGGTTTTATAAGAAAAACTTCTCCTTCTACCAATCTTTGAATTAATGTTCATATTTCAATTGGGATAAATATGGATTCACATAACAATCTCTATTCTTTTAATGATTGACGCCATAATTTCATTCTCCTCATTGGGATTTCTCGCCATTTTTTAGAATCAAAATTTGTCTATCAAATGTGGTAAACATAAATTCACGTGATAATCTACTTTCTTTTCTTGATTAGGCACCATTAATGAATTCTCCTTACTAGGATAAATGAATTGATGCCTTGGTTTCATAAGGAAAAGTTTACCTCCGACCATTTCTAGAATCAAAGTTCATCTATCAATTGGGATAAACAAGGATTTGCATAATAATCTTCTTCCTTTTCATGATTGGGAACCATAAACTCATTCTCCTTATTGGGATAAATAATATTGATGTTTTGGTTGTGAAAGAAAAACTTCTCTTTCTACCAAATTTGGAATTAGTGTTCACCTTTCAATTCACGGATTCATATAATAATCTCTTTTCTTTTAATGATTGGGCACCATAAGTTCATTCTACTCGTTGGGGGTAAATGAATTGATGCATTTGTTTCATAAGAAAAGCTTCATATCCCACCACTTTTTAGAATCAAAGTTTACCTATCAAATGTGGTAAACACAGATTCTTGTAATAATCTCTTTTCTTTTCATGGTTGGGCACCATAAATGCATTCTGCTTATTGGGATAAATGAATTAATGCTTTGGCTTCATAAGAAAAGCATCATTTCATACCATTTTCTCAAATCAAAGTTTGTTTGTCAATTAGGATAATCATGGAGTCATGTAATAATCTCGTTTCCTTTAATGATTGCGCGCCATAAATTCATTCTCCTCATTGGGTAAATGAATTGAAGCTTTGGTTTCACAAGAAAAACTTCACTTCCCACCATTTTTTAGAATAAAAGTTCATTTGTCGATTGGGATAATCACGGATTCACATAATAATCTCTTTTCTTTTAATGCTTGGGCATCACAAATTCATTCTACGCATTGCAGTAAATGAATTGATGCTTTCGTTTAATAGGAAAAACTTCACTTCCCACCATTTTTTAGAATCAAAGTTCATTTATAAATTGGGATAATCATAGATTCACGTAATAATCTAGTTTCCTTTAATGATTATGCACTATAAATACATTCTCCCTATTAGGTAAATGAATTGTTGCTTTGGTTTTATAAGAAAAACTTCACTTCCCACAATTGTTTAGAATCAAAGTTTATTTATCGAATGGGATAACCATTGATTCACATGATAATCTTCTTTCTTTTCATGATTGGGCACCGCAAACATATTCTCCTCATTAGGATAAATGGTATTGATGTTTTGGTTTCATAAGAAAAACTTCTCTTTCTACCAATTTTTGAATTAATGTTCATCTTTCAACTCGGATAAACATGGATTCACATAACAATCTCCATTCTTTTAATGATTGGGCACTATAATTTCATTCTCCTCATTGGGATAAATGAGTTAATGCTTTGGTTTCATAAAAAAAAACTTCACTTTGCACCATTTTGTAAAATCAAAGTTCATTTCTTAATTGGGGTAATCATGGATTCACGTAAAAATCTCCTTTCTTTTCATGAATGGCCACCATAATCACACTCTCCTTATTGGGATAAATGATATTGATGCTTTGGTGTCATAAGAAAAACTTCACTTTCTACCCTTTTTTAGAATCAAAATTTGCCTATCAGATATGGTAAACATAGATCCAAGTGATAATCTCATTTCTTTTCTTGATTGGGCACCATGAGCATATTCTTCTTTCTGGGATAAATGAATTGATGCCTTGGTTTCATAAGAAAAACTTTATTTCCTATTATTCTAGAATCAAAATTCATTTGTCGATTGGGATAAATATGGATTCGCATAATAATCTTCTTCCTTTTCTTGATTGGGCACCATAAACACATTCTTCTTGGTAGGATAAATCGTATTGATGCTTTGGTTTCAAAAGAAAAACTTCTCTTTCTACCAATTTTTGAATTAATGTTCATCTTTCAACTGGGATAAAGATGGATTCACATAATAATCTCCATTCTTTTAATGATTGGGCACCATAATCTCATTCTCCTCATTGGGATAAATGAGTTTATGCTTTGGTTTCATAAGAAAAACTTTACTTTGCACCATTTTGTAAAATCAAGGTTCATTTCTTAATTGGCGTAATCATGGATTCATGTAAAAATCTCCTTTCTTTTCATGAATGGGCACCATAAACACACACTCCTTATTAGGATAAATGATATTGATGCTTTGGCGTCATAAGAAAAACTTCACTTCCCACCCTCTTTTAGAATCAAAATTTGTCTATCAAATATGGTAAACATAGATTCACGTGATAATCTCTTTTCTTTTCTTGATTGGGCACCATGAACGTATTCTCCTTACTGGGATAAACGAATTGATGCCTTGGTTTCAAAAGAAAAAGTTTATTTCCCATTATTCTAGAATCAAAGTTCATCTGTCAATTCGGATAAACATGGATTCGCATAATAATCTTCTTCCTTTTCTTGATTGGGCACCATAAACACATTCTCTTCAATGGGATAAATGTTATTGATGCTTTGGTTTCATAAGAAAAACTTCTCTTTCTACCAATTTTTGAATTAATGTTCATCTTTCAACTGGGATAAACATGGATTCACATAACAATCTCCATTTTTTTAATGATTGGGCACCATAATTTCATTCTCTTCATTGGGATAAATGAGTTTATGCTTTGGTTTCATAAGAAAAACTTCATTCTGCACCATTTTGTAAAATCAAAGTTCATTCCTCAATTGGGGTAATCATGGATTCTTGTAAAAATCTTCTTTCTTTTCATGAATGGGCACCATAAACACACACTTTTTATTAGGATAAATGATATTGATGCTTTGGTGTCATACGAAAAACTTCACTTTCCATCCTTTTTTAGAATCAAAATTTGTCTATCAGATATCGTAAACATAGATTCATATGATAATCTCATTTCTTTTCTTGATTGGGCACCAAGAACGCATTCTCCTTACTGGGATAAACGAATTCATGCCTGGGTTTCATACGAAAAACTTTATTTCCCACTATTCTAGAATCAAAGTTCATCTGTCAATTAGGATAAACATGGATTCGCGTAATAATCTTCTTCCTTTTCATGATTGGGCACCATAAACACATTCTCTTAAATGGGATCAATGGTATTGACGCTTTGGTTTCATAAGAAAAACTTCTCTTTCTACCAATTTCTGAATTAATGTTCGTCTTTCAACTAGGATAAACATGGATTCACATAACAATCTCCATTCTTTTAATGATTGGGCACCATAATTTTATTCTCCTTATTGGGGCAAATGAGTTCATGCTTTGGTTTCATAAGAAAAACTTCTCTTTCTAACAATTTTTGAATTAATGTTCGTCCTTCAACTGGGATAAACATGGATTCACATAACAATCTCCATTCTTTCAATGATTAGGCACCACAAATTCATTCTACCTATTACAGTAAATGAATTGATGCTTTCGTTTAATAGGAAAAACTTCACTTCCCGCCATTTTTTAGAATCAAAGTTCATTTGTCAATGGGGATAATCATAGACTCACGTAATAATTAGTTTCTTTTAATGATTATGCATTGTAAATACATTCCCCTATTAGGTAAATGAATTGTTGCTTTGATTTCATAAGAAAAACTTTACTTCCCACCATTCTATAAAATCAAAGTTCATTTATCGAATGGAATAACCATTGATTCACATGATAATCTCCTTTCTTTTCATGATTGGGCACCGCAAACACATTCTCCTCATTAGGATAAATGGTATTGATGCTTTGGTTTCATAAGAAAAACTTCTCATTCTACCAATTTTTGAATTAATGTTCATTTTTCAACTGGGATAAACATGGATTCACATAACAATCTTCATTCTTTTAATGATTGGGCACCATAATCTCATTCTCCTCATTGGGATAAATGAGTTGATGCTTTGGTTTCGTAAGAAAAACTTTACTTTGCACCATTTTGTAAAATCAAGGTTCATTTCTTAATTGGCGTAATCATGGATTCATGTAA
>JBBYHO010010454.1:0-13392 GCA_038382025.1 Adansonia gregorii
TTTTCTAGAGGATCTAGGATCGGATAGGGACTCTAAATTATCTAACCTCATGTTTAAAAGCTTGAATTGGTCTTGGACAGCCTTCACAAACAACCTGATATTGGTTTCAGCATTATCTCCTCCACTACTCATGTTTTAAACCTATAAAATTTGCTAGGAATAAAAATAGATTGGTTTTCCTCACACACTCCATTACGTGTTTACATTCAAGATTAGTAACTTAACCACTCGTGTTTTACTCAATTTTGGCTTTTCTCTATGTTATTCTCACCTCTCTTGCCTTTTACCACTTAACTTCCCCTTACGAGCCTTTTAAAAAAAACTTTACAAATGATCTGACCAAAACAACAAGCAATAATAAAGTTGTTATAACTTTGATTAATCAGATCAACAAGGAAGTGAAATCAACAAGAATTATGAAAGAAACAATATCAGCAAGAAATATCAAGGGAAGAGAAATCAATGAAGAGGAACAAAAAGTTCTTTGTATGATATGAATTTAAAGATCTAATAATAATCTCTTTTTTTTGCATTTTCTTTTTTTTGTTTTCGTTTTTTTCTTTTTCATTTTTTTTGGTTTTCTTTTTTTTTTTGCTTTTTCTTTTTTTTTATTTTTTTATGGTGGAAGCACGAACTATAATAGAAAAAATAATGAAATTACAAGATTAAAAGATAGATTACACCTGACTTTCAAGATCCAACACTCTGATACCAAATGATGCGACCCTTAGGATGAAAACACAAACTAAAACATGAGTAGATGGAATTAGAACACTAGGATCATCTTCAAAGTCAAGCAAAGAGAACTTGACCCCAATTAAACCTGCTGATTAGAACCAAAGTTATAACAATTTTGATTGCCACAAGTTAACCTGATAAGATCAAATGGAGTTCTTGTTAAAGAACAAAGAAGAAGTTCTCACAAAGTGAAGAAACTCTCAAGTATTTTTTTTTTATATTTCAATCTGTTGAATTACATGAATAAGACTCCCTTATATAGGCCACAAATTTGTAGAGCCCTAACTGAACAAGGAAATCTTAATCAATAAGAAAAAGTTTATTCCTAATCCTAATCTGATTAGGACTTATCGAAACAACTTAAAATCCTAAACACAATCCTAATTAATAAAGATAAAGTCTACTCCTTATCATAATCTAATAAGGAATTTATCTAAATAAATTAAAAACATGAAAACTTAAAAAAATCAGAAATCAAAGATCCTAATTTATAGGCCCATTAATACATGCATATTGGGCTCTATTCATCTTGGACATGTGATTGGGCTCTCAGCTTTATTCAACTTTTCTTTTTAGCCTCAACATAATATAGAAAAAGTGATCAATCTTGGCAATGCATCTGATTCATTTTGAACAGCCTCCTTTGCTTGCATTTCCATGATTAGTCCTTGCAAAGCTTGCTCCATGCATTGGGTCTTTGCCTTAGTCATTGGACCTCCAATTTCTTGCAAAGGATCATAAGAATGGTTGGAAATAGGTGTTTGTGCAAGTTGATCTCTATCACTAGTTAAGAAAGTAGCCTATTAATATTTTTGTGCTATCTCTTCTCCTTATTCAGAAGTCCACTGAAATGCATTATTGAAGGTGTTAAACAAAGCATATGTGCCACGGACGTCTCTGTGAACTAATTGGATCGACTATTAAACAACATCATGGCTGATAATTATATCTCCTTCACTGATGCCAAGATTTCACTCGGAGGCAGAGGCAGTTATAAAGCTCTACATATCATTACCCATTGCAAGAAATGCATTTTGCCTAAAGTATTTATAGAAAATGGGTTATCCCTTAATGGCATGCCCATGACTATATTAAGCAAACTCCCTATCGATCAGTCCGGCATCAAGAGTAGCCACACTATAGTCTGAGCTTTTGATGGAACATGTTAGAGAGTAATTGGAAATATCACAATCCAACTCCATATAGGCCCATGTACATATGAAGTTGACTTTCAAGTTATAGATATTAATCCATCTTACAACTACCTATTAGGAAGACCATGGATACATTCTGCCGGGGCTGTCTTATCTTCTCTCCATCAAAAGTTCAAATTTATGATAAATGACAAAATAGTCACCATCAGGGCCAAAAAATGATTGCCACTACTTTCACTGAAGATATCTATATATAGCCTAATGAAGATGCACTGGATTCATCATTCCAATCCTTCAAGTCTATCAATGCAATATTTGTAGGAGAAAGATTGCTAATAGTTGAACCCCACCTATCAAATAGTACCTACTCGGGTTTAAAAATGACCATTCGTAAAGGTTCACATGCTGGAAAAGGGCTTGGCAAGAACTTTTAAGGGATGGCTCGAGCCCTATAGGCCACCACTCAAGTCAACAAAAGGGGCATAGGATTCAAGGCTAAGGCACTGTTAAGAAGACAGCGAGAAAAAAAGATCTGCAACTAAAAGATGACACGATCATTAGGTCAAGAGGGGGAATCAAAGCCAATAATGATCTTGTCTCTTCATGAGATATTTTATTTAAAAGGATGAATCGATTTAAGCTAACTAAAAGATCAAAAGGCTAAAGATGTTTGCTAAAGATGTCTTGGTCATCTTAAACAAAACCCTCTACTACCTCGATCTCTAGGATACCAAGCCATAGAATTTGTGTCCTTCCACCAAGACTTGATTTTGATGGTAAGGTCATGACGAAAGCCCTTACACTTTTCCTGTCCTTTTTATGTAATGTCAAGAAATGAAAACCCATCTGCCCTTACCCAAAAGTAGGTAAGTATCCTATGTAAGGGGCATTTTTATCAAACATTATCGATAAAATGACTTTTGCATATGTCATTCCATATTGCATGCCTACATCACTTTTCGATCTTTTTGTCTTAATTACTCTTTTACCTTTATTTTTATCCAAATCCATGGGTTGTGTGTATACCATTTGCAATGTTTATTTCTTCACTCTCTCAGGTGTCCTAACGACAAGGACATGATGTGTCTGATGGGTCTTTGAAGATCGATTTTGAGTAGTCCATTTGCGCTAGCGAAGTTGATCTTGAAAAAGATTTCAAAGAAAGCTCCATACCCCCAAACTTCTTACGATTAATTGAGCAAGAAGAGAAGCAAATCATGCCCCATTAAGACCCAATGAAAGTAATAAATCTAGGTACTTAGGAGGATCGAAAAAAGGTTAAAATTGACTAGGATGATCGAAAAAAGGTTAAAATTGACACCTTAATAAAGTGAACGACTAGGACCAAGCTGATAAAATTACTTTAGGAATACCAGGATATATTTGCTTGGTCATATCAAGACATGCCAAGGCTAAACAATGATATAGTGGTCCACAAGCTTCCCATCAAGCCCGAATGCAAACTAATTTGGCAAAAGTTAAGGAGGATGAAGCTAGAAATGCTCCTCAAAATTAAAGAAAAAGTTAAGAAGCAGTTTAATGTAGGCTTTATCGAAATAGCCAAGTATCCAAAATGGGTTGCCAATATAGTCCTAGTCCCAAAAAAAGACAACAAAGTATGAATGCGTGCTAATTTCAAGGATCTAAATTGAGCTAGTCCTAAGGATAACTTCCCCTACTCCATGTTAACACTCTAGTAGACAACACTGCCAAGAATTCTCTTTTCTCCTTCATGGACGGATCTTGGGCTACAATCAAATCAAGATAGCGTTTGAAGACATGGAAAAAAATAACTTTTGTAACCATGTGGGGGGCGTTTTGCTATAATGCTATGCCCTTCAGACTCAAAAATGCTAGGACAACATATAAATGGGCCATGGTAGCTCTGTTCCATGACATGATGCATAAAAAAATTAAGGTTTATATGGACGACATGATTGCCAAGTCAATGAAAGAAAGTTAGCATGTCACATACATTCTAAAGCTTTTTGAACGGTATGAAAATTTCAACTTAAATTGAAGCCTACCAAATATAACTTCATAGTCACTTCAGGCAAGCTTTTAGGCTTTATAATCAGTGAAAAAAAGATTAAGTTTACCCAAACAAAGTCAAAGCTATTCAAGATATGCCACCACCTCAAACCTAAAAGGAAATGAGAAGCTTTTTGGGAAGACTGAATTGTATTGCTAGATTCACATTCAAGCTCACTAACAAATGCAAACCTATCTTTTGATCTTTTGTAAACAAAATTTGGGAGTGTGGAATGAGGCATGTCAAGAAGCCTTTGATAAGTCAAACATCATCTATCAAGCAAACCAGTATTGGTACTACCGATGCCTAGTCGACCTTTAATCCTTTACTTGGAAGTCTTTGACAAGTCTCTGGGTTGTCTATTAGGGCAGCATGATAAGTCAGGAAAGAAGGAACAAGCAATATACTACTTAAGCAAAAAGTTAACGAAATACGAGTGCAACTACTCTGTAATCAAGAATTTGTGCTATGCTTTAGTGTAGACAACCAAGAGACTTAGGTAGTACATACATATCACACCACATGGTGGATTGCAAGGTTTGATCCTATCAAGTATCTCTGCGAAGCCCTTACACTATCAGGAAGGTTAGCTAGATGGCAAGTCCTATTTTTTGAATATGAAATTGCCTATGTCAGTCAAAAGGCCATCAACGGTGGTGCAATAACTGATCTTTTGGCAAATCGAGCTGTAGATGATTATGAAGCCTTAAGTTTCACCTTCCCAGATGAAGATCTAATGTGTATGTCTAAAGATGAAAATGTCTTTAACCAAGTCCGATCCTGGAATATGTATTTTAATGAAGCATCAAATGTTATAGGACATGGAATTGGGGCAATATTGATGCCACCCAACGGGAGTCATTATCCATTCATAGTAAAGCTAAGCTTTAACTGCACAAATAATATCACAGAATATAAAGCTTGTGTCATGGGGCTTCAAGTAGCCATTGAGAGGAACATCCAGACATTATAGGTGTTCGGTAATTCAACCCTAGTCATCTACTAAATGAAATAGGAATGGCAAACTTAGGACATCAAGCTGATGCAGTATGGGAAGCTGATAGCAGAACTCAAGAAAGAATTTGATGATATCAGTTTTTGACACTCACCTCGAGAAGAGAACTAAATAGCTGATGCTTTGGCTACTTTATCATCCATGTTTAAAGTCAACCAAGAGTTAGACATTGCTCCCATCCAAATAAGCATCTACATAACTCCAATTTATTGTCATAGCATTGAAAATGAGAAAAATGGCCTACCATGGTACTATGACATCTTTTGCTATATCAAGGATCAGTAAAACCCTAAACATGCAACCGAAATTGATAAAAGGACTATTAAAAGGCTGGCTATGAGATTTGTTCTCGATGAAAAAATCTTATATAAGACGAGTCATAATCAAATATTACTCAGATGCACTGACGCTCTTGAAGCCAAAAGTATCTTAGAAGAAGTTCATGAAGGGATTTGCGACACACATGCTAATGGACATCGAATGGCCAAGCAAATCATAAGAGCTGGTTATTACTAGTTGACCCTCAAGAGGGACTGCATCAATTATGCCTAAAAATGCCATAAGTGTAAATCTATGTGGACAAAATCAATGTCCCTCCAATGCCACTTCACGTCATGACAGCCCCATGGCCCTTCTCTATGTGGGGCATGGATGTGATCGGGGTGATCACCCCTAAAGCTTCCAATGGGATTGTTTTATCTGAGTAGCAATCAACTATTTCACCAAATGGGTGGAAGCTACCTCATATGTTAATGTTATTAGATAAACTATCTACAAAGCGAGACATCATCTGTAGATATGGCCTTCTGATCCAAATCATCACAAACAACGCAAGCAACTTAAACAATAAAATAATGCAAGCAATCTACTTACATTTCAAGATCCAGTATCATAATTATGTCCCTTATCGCCTAAAGATGAATAAACAGTCGAGATGGCCAACAAAAACATCAAAAGAATAGTAAAAAAAATGGTCAAGACTTACAAAGACTAGCATGAGAAGTTATACTTTGCACTTGATGCCTATCGGACCTTAATTCGCACTTCTAAGAGTGCTACCCTATTCTCCCTTGTCCATGGGATAGAAGCTATATTACCTATCAAAGTCAAGATCCTTTCTCTCATAGTCTTGATGGAAACTAAACTTGAAGAGGATAAATGGGTCAAGAACATATACGACCAGCTTAACTTCATCGAGGAAAAATGAATGAAAGCCATCTACCTTGGTCTAATGTATCAAGACACATGATCTGAGCCCATGCCAAAAAGATGCACCCACGATAATTTCACCAAAGTGAATTGGTATTGAAAAAGATCCTCTTAATTCACAAAGATACAGGGGGCAAGTGAACCCTTAATTGGGAAAGACCATATGTCATGAAGTAAGCCTTCTTTGGAAGAGCCTTAATCTTATTAGAAATGGATGGCAATTCCTTGCCCAACCCAGTCAACTCAGATTTTGTTAAGAAATATTACATGTAGAGGGTGAAAACTTGAAATGACGCCCTTCAAAAAAATAAAAAACAATAAAAACAAAAACAATAAAAAATAAAAAAAAGGTTCTAGATGAAAATTTAAAAAGGGCATCTGGGCAAACAACCCAACTATAGTTGACAACCCACAAGGGCAACTTGAGAAGATCAATTTTGATGGGGCATAGACTAAGATCAATTACAGAACAAAATGAAGCAATCCTAAAGATCTTCCAAAGATCAACTCATCCTAGTCACATTCATTATTCAAGAAAGATCCTAGAAAGCACCTAAAGAACATTCATGCCATGATCGTTTGCGGCATCTTCCACCCAAAAGATCATATTTCTTACCACGAAATTACTTGTTTGTCAAATAGTATACCAAGTTGTATCTCTTTGTTGTCATGAATAAATATTACCTTGTTTCTTTTAACCCCTGTACAATTCACATTGCACTTGTTGTTTAACTGATAATATTTGATAATCAACTGAAATATGCATTAGGACATCTCGATATTACATCAAAAGGAATAGAAAAGCACAAGGAACTCTACTCACGCCTTGATTGTCAAGATCATGCTCTTTTGCTTTAAAACACCCGCTCGACATGACCATACACCAAACCATTTTTGGCTTTCACAAGCCACATCTCAAGAAAAACCATTTTAGGCTAACCAAAAATTAACCTATGCATTTTATCAAAATTCTATCAAAACCAAAGACATCAACTTAATCGGTCAAACAGTCTCTAAATTGTTGACAATGCCTTCCAATTGTCAAGAAAATGATTGAGCCTCTTGAATCAGGAAATGCAATAATCTAAATTCTTGAGAATAGATTTTTTATTCTATCCAGTGGAGTCGAGACAACCTACAATCCCCAATGGGATTAGGAAAATTCTTATCCATAGTTGCAATAAAGATGAATCGCCATCCCGATAAGAGTCTGAATAACGTACAAGAAAAACTATGGCTATCTCTCATATTAGACTTTACATCATGTAATCATGATAGCATCCCAAATTATGCATTCACATTACCATCACACATCATGATTTTTGCAATGTTACTTTAAGCTAGGTTCACCAAACCTCTATGGAATCCCTAGTAAGAACTATAAGCTTCATAAACCAAGCATTATTCAAGAGGCACCTATCAAGAAACCTTCTTAAGCCTACATGAATTGGTGGCAACAAACTTGTTTGCAAAAAATTAGATGCCGATCATACCCACATCAAGCCCACAAGTTAGTGGCACCCTTTTTAAAGCCCACAAGTTAGTGGCACCCTTTTCAAAGCCCATTAATCAGTGGTACCTCTTCAAAGCCCATAAATCAGTGGCACCTTTTCAAACGCCCATAAGTTAGTGGCACCTTTTCCAAAAACCCATAAGTCAGTGGCACCCTTTTCAAAGCCCATAAGTCAGTGGTAACCTTTTTAAAGCTCATAAGTCAGTGGCACATTTTTAAAGCCCATAAGTCAGTGGTATATTTTTAAAGCCCATACAAGCTGGTGGCATTCAGTTTGAGTTAAAGCCTACATAAGCTAGCGTCACCCTAGTCAAAGCCCATACAAGTTGGTGGCACTCAAGTTTGAGTCAAAGCCCACATAAATTGGTGGCACCCAAGTCTAAGTCTAAGTCAAAACCCGTACAAGCTAGCGACACTCGAATCAAACCTCACACGAGATGGTACCACCCAAGTTTAAGTCACAGTCTAAACAAGCTAGCGTCACCCATATCAAAAATCCATGTTACTCTGCACCTGCCTAAAGGGGTCAAACCTTAGAAACCTAACACCCTAGTAGGGATGGTAAACCCTACTAAATTCACTTAAACCTCTATCAGGATCATTGCCAATACACTGCACTTATTACAGTGAAGTATTAATTACAATTTAGTTCTTTGCAGGTGGTCTGGGGAACATCATTCCACTCAGACAAAATAGTGTCTATTTGTCTTTCCCTATTCCTAATTCTTAGCAGCAGTCAAAGAAGGACAGCTATAGACACCTTCTTTTATCCTGGTTAATTCTTTTAGCAACTTGGGGCATGACATGAGGAAGCGATGCTTATATAAAAGAAGGCCAAGAAAGCCTATGGATCATATCAAATATAAATGCAAAGATGTGGCATCAAAGGACGTAGTTCAAGGTGTCTAGGATAACATATTTGAGAAAATTCATAATTTTGCTTGAATGCATCGATATAATGCTCAAACGATCCAAAAATTTGAAATATCCCTATTTGTATCGATACAACATGTAAATGTATCGATATATAAGCTTATGTATCAATACAGGAGCTCATATATTGATATTAAGCCATACCAAGACCAAAATTTGCATTCTATAAAGAAATGTATCGATACATATCAACATGTATGGATACAATAAAGCATTCAATTGATATAATAGTTTATAGTATCAATACAATGACCATTGTATCGATACACTCAAGGTTTTTAGACCAAATGTATCGATACATTCTGTAATATATCAATACATGCAGGCCATTTTTCACGATCAAAAAATTTTTGACTCATCCACCATTGACCCAAAACTGAATTTTAACTCGTTTCGCACAAAAAAAATCAAACCCATATTAGATTATGAATTTGGACTTTTAAATTAATCTAAACATTTTTGGAGTCTAAATTAGATCAAAAAGGTTAATGTCACATGATCTCCCTACTTCTCTTTAGTTTATTAACCAAAATCACCATCAGCCACCTTATTTGCTGGAAAATCATTTTAGCATTTAAATCAGCCACCCTATGTCCATCACATTGGCAACAAGTTGCTCTTTACAGCCACACTATAGACATCAAGCTTACATAACTTTGTCCCGTTTGAGAAATGACCCAAACACCTCTAATCTAGCACCAAAATACTAGTATAAATAGACCACTTATATCTCAGTTGTGATTTTGGAGATTCCAACTCATTTTTAGCTTTCAAAACACATTCACACATCAAGAAAACTAAATCTCGTAGCTCTTCACTCAGCACCCAAAAACAGCCCTAAAACACTTACTCTCAACCACTACACATTCTGAAAATCACCCTTATTCATACCAAAACCTCATTGTTTCTCTCTTCTTCTTGCCTATTAGCAACAAGGAAAAAAGGGAAATTCAAGCCACTTCTGTTGCTCTTACTATTTGGCCAAGAATTGAAACTTTGTTTTGTCTTACTTTATCACTTTCATTTTCTATGTTTTAGCATCTTCATCATTTTAGTGAGCTCTCCATGTTTCCATCATTCTCTTAGGATTTTCATGCATTATCATCGCTTTTGGTTGTGGTAGTTTAGGATTTGGATGTTTTAATTCCCCTTTGATGTGAAAAATGTCTCATTTCATCCTCATTATTTCGATAGCTCTTGCTCATGCATTTTATGCCATATCCATGCATCTTGTTATGATTAATCCATGTATGAATCCTTAACCTAACATATTTATACATTAGCTTGCATCTTGTCATGAATCATTATCATTTTCAGCATCTATAACATTTTCTTGTCAAAGTCCGTAACACTTTCTTTGTCTAGACCATTGGTAAAGTTAGCATCCCTATTCATGTTATGTGCTATCCCATTGTATCTTTGTTGTCTTCTCCTTGTCAAAGAGCATGTTTGATGGCTGTAAAAAAAAATTGATTTTTAAAACCTCCCCAAGCCTAGCGTGCTAACCTTAACCAATAAGGACTAGCATAAACTTAGCATTTTCCTTAATGTTAACTAAAAATCTTAGGGAAGATGAAGTTTTCTAGATCTGTAATCTTTATCAAATGAGCTTAAAACTTTTGATTTTCCAACAAAAATGGCCTCACACTTGTTCCTTAAATGTTCATGCCTTGTTTTTGAGTTAAAACCTTTAGTAGTATGATCAACATGCTATTTCATCACCCTAAATTACTCTAGGGCTGTGCAAATGAGTTCACGATGCTCATGACACTCTTTCCCTTCAGTCATGGACATTTGAATGTCGATGACTCGAGTTTGGACCCGTAATCACAAAGAAAAATAAAAAATATCCCCTATTTTACTTTGTCCCTTGCTGGTAGCATAACTGTTGTGAATTGAAAAATTAGTTTAAAATCCAAAATGATTTTTCATGAATTTTACAATATTTTTCTTTGAAAGTGTGTCAAATTATCTTTATAGCAAGGTCTTGTTCACCCTCAGATTAGTCTCGATAAAAGAGTTATGATTTTTCAAACCTAGACTAGTCGAAATCCCTAGAGTTAACAAAGTGCATTCTGGTTGGGCCATTTAGGCCCATTCATTGAGTTTACCAAATTTGTCCAACATTTTTCCTAAAACATTCATGAAATTCCTTTTCTAGAAAGGTATTATTTGTAATTTTTTGATACCAAACGAGTTTGAAATGATTTTTTGAATTTTGACACACCTTTTTTCCTGCATGCTCTATCAGTAGCATAATTAACCCAAATCTAAAAATTTATTTCCCTAAAAAGTAATTTTTTGGGATATTAGCAATATTTTTAGATTGACCTTTATCAAGTTACCTTTCTGACAGTATCTTGTCCATATTTTAAGGCTTCCAAACTAATCCAAAATAAATTTAGAAAGTTGGATCGTGCGATGTTATCCCCTTTTCTTGATCATGGTTGTCAAAATTAAGTTGTTTTCTCGAATTTCATCTCGAGACATTAGAATGTCTCTGTATCACCTTGAGCAGACTCGAAAACATGCTCCGACCTCTCATAAGCTCATATCAAGGCATGAATATATTTTTTTTACATCTTTACCATTCTCGTTCACAAAAATTTCTTTTGCCAAAAATCATCAAAATGCTCACACATTTCCTAAATCATAAAGCTTTGTCAACTTAAATTTTCCAATCGACTTCTTTAAAAAGTGTCAGATAATGTCACTTTCAGGGATACTTTAACCCTGACCTTTTGAGGGGATACTCTAACCCCGCTTTCCAAAATTATCAGGATTTAAAAATCTTCCTTTGTCAAAATTATTCGTTATCTATAAGGATACTCCAATCCTATCTTCCTGAAGGGATACTCTAACCCTATCTTTCAACTATAATTATTTTTTCTCCTTCACAAACTTTCATGAAAGTGCCAAGAGTCAAACCCATTTAAAAAAAACCTTATTCAATTAAGGGACCTAGATGCGTCTAAAAAATTATCGATTTGATTATTCCCAGATAATCGATGCCAATTGTGACATAAATTCCAATAGTCCATCTCTTCCCTTTATCATTACATTGAATGGTCCCTGTTATGCTACTTCATTCATTGCTGTACTAGCGTGATTTCTTCATGATGATTATTTGCATGCATGTTTTCAAAACAATTCAAGTAAAACTAAGGGTAATATTCCACATGGGTATCTCTCCAGCGCCCAAAGTGGAATAGTCTATTTTTTAAAGTAAAATCCAGAGCTCATTTTTATAAAAAATCTCTATATTTCCTATCTCCTTGGAGCATGTATAAGATTAAATCTTTTCATCAAAACTTGGATTTGTATTTCTATAAAATTCATGAATTAAAAGGAGGTTATATCGAAATAGTGATGAGTTAAGATCGAAAGAATCAAAACTGAGATAAGACATAACTAGTAAGGCACCAATTTTGAGCACCATGAAAAAGTTTATGCCTTATCGTGCGTAACCAACTTGCGAACCCAAATGAGGAATTTTTGTACTACGTAGATTGCAAAATCGATGTTTTGAATTTCGTAACTCAAGACATAGGTTTCAATAGGCATTCGATCATGCCTAGCCCAAAATGATCGATGGCGACTCTAAGCGTTGTCCATTTGTAATGGTCATCTGAGACCAATAAGATGAACGACTCATCTTATGGTCTCTTTCACTGCATCATAAGTCAAGAATTCATACTTTCTCGTTCTCATCATGTCACAAAGGAAAAGCCTCAGTCAAAAAAACATTTCCAAGTCAAAAAATATTTTAAGTCATATACACCTATAGATCCGCAAGGATCCACCCTAAGGCATGTTATGATAGGAGGCTCTTACTAGTGCATTAAGTTGGTCTTGGCGTGCTTGAAGAGAAGGCTCTTACTAGTGTCAAAACTCTATCTTCGGCCTGGTTTGCTCTCAAATCAACTCTAGGTCTTAAATAAAAGGGTTACCAAAACTATCAAAAGATTAAAAAAGAGGCATAGCTAGTACTTCCCTATAATCCCATGAGTGGCACGCAGTGTAATCCCTGCATCGGTATATGATCGTTTATAAGGAAAACTAAAAGGCCTTCCATATTAGCTCTTCTTCTTTGAGGTTTTGAAATTTTTGGACCCATTGCTCTTCAAATTTATCTTAAGGCCATTCCTTTTCAAATACATTAGAGATAGGGCAAAAGTTAAGTAAGAAGCAATACGACATCCTACTTTCTTTCTCTAGCCAAATGTGAAGGAGCGGTGCACACCCAATGAAACAGCCCGTACCCATTTTTTTACAAAAATTAAGAGCTTGAATAGTTTTGTCAGTGATGGTTGAGGTGGGATTGATATTGCAACATAAACTAGAAAAAACATCTACTACCATGGCTTCAACATAGCCTAATGTCTTTGGGAATATAACTGGGCCATATATTGCCAAAGCGTCGATATCTTGGATTTTTTAGATGTTAATGGTACTCACTATTGCTTCTTTTAAACTAGCCCATGAGATGCATTCACTATTTCTTTTCATTTTAATATGACTTTCAATCCAAGATTCTATTGGCTCAAGGATTTGAGCTACTCTTTTCTTGAAGGTTAGAGGATTCAATGTTTTATAGTATATTCTATCGACCTTTGCCCTTTTAATGTTGAGTAACGCAATGTATTCATCAATGTAGGGACCAAGTCTTCATGATTGAAAGTGAAACATCGCTATGCTGGATTCAAAAACTGCAAGGCTGATTGCAACAAACTGACATCCGAATGAACTTAAAGTAAAAGAGCGATATCTTCATATCTCTTAGTGTTAGACCTTTAGG
>JBBYHO010010610.1:0-16948 GCA_038382025.1 Adansonia gregorii
GCGACTCCAAGCGTTGGCCATTTTGTGATGGTCATACGAGACCAATAAGATGAGTGATTCATCTTATGGTCCCCCTCGCTGTATAATAAGTCGAGAATCCGTACATTTCTCATCACATCGCTCAAGAATAGTCTCAATCAAGAAGACATTTTCCATGTTAGGAAAATATTTTAAGCTGTGCACACTCTTAGATCCGTGAGGATCCACCCAGGGGTACGTTGTGGCACATAGTGACATAAGCAAGCCCTTGATAATCAAATTGTTCTACTTCATTTTCCATTTTAATACCCCCTTTTCTCAAACTAATTTGTTACTAGAAATGTTAATTTACTTCAAATTATTTTGGGTTTGATTGATTTTATTTTATTGTATTCCACTTGGCATTATACGTTCATTATGTGTTTAATATATTATATTAACTTATATAAAATTATAAAAAAATAAAAAAATCTTATAAATCTTTTGTAAAGTTTTTATTTGAGAGTTAAAATTAAAATAAAAATAAATATTGAAATTTTTATGTCATATTTCAAAAATGGGATAAAATAATTATGAACTATAAAAATTAAAATATTTGAAATTTGTATTTTAAAATATTTAAACAAAATAAAATGAAAAAATAGTACAGCAAAACGTGGTTTCACAAATTTGGCATGATACGATTATACAACACAAAAAAAAAGTAAAAAAATGACATGAGTCAAAAAAGAAAACCTGAATTTAATAGACAAACATGTCAAAATCTATATAATATGAATTATTAATAAACGTACCAAATTTACATAAACATACAATACCTTGAATACGATTATGACATATTAAAATATTTTAAAAAAGACATAATAAACAAATTGTTGGATTTAGTATTCCTTATGTTATCTATATCTATCTATCTAAACTATTAATAAAAAGACTAACAGAGTTTGATGTCATTGGCTCAAGTGATGTCAATTGATGAAATGACATTAAAATTTGAAAGAGATTATAAAATAAATGAAAAAAATATCATTTGAAATAAAACTTAAATACTTCAGTTAATTTTATTTTTTTAAATACTCATAGATAAAAAATTAACTACTCACTGCTTTAAAGAATCTTTTTTTTTCAATCACGTAATGGTTAATCATTAACTGAGTTAATATCATGAGTTAAATGACATCAACTCACTTAGAGAATTTGCAGGTAATGGAATTATAGAAATAATTGTAGGGTGTTTGACACTTTTCATTTGAAATACTAATTAACTATCCATTTTTCTTTTACTTGAAAATACTACCTATTAGGGAGGACTTTAGACCAAGTCCACAACTGTCCAGCTATCCAAACCACAACACTTGTAACTCCCCTATCAATGAAGGAATATGAATTGGCATAGACAATGTGGCACCAACATAGCAAAACGAACATAGTGTTAACATGTTGTCACAATATAACCCGAATATGAATCCTGACCAGCCTAATTTAAAAGGCGGTATGCCCCTGGTTCTTATATATATATATATATATCTATATATCATCATTTTTTATTTTTTTGGGGCCATATCATTATTATGTTCTTTTTTATTTTTGAGGATGAAATTGTCGAATAGCTTACTCGACTTAACATTAAATAGTCATTACGAAACGACTATTTGTTTTAGAGTCAGCACCAATCTATTTTAGGTAGGTGAGATTGGTCACCTATCAAAGTTCATATTTCAAGGGTTACGAACCCTAAAAAATCAACCTCAAGTTTTGTGCTCATACCAAAGATCATATGAAAGGGTCCAAGAGTCGATTACAATTACAAGTAAAGATCGATCCCTCTCGTGATGCCTAGTAATTGCTACTTTATTAATTACATGTTAGCCTAAAATTTGATCCTTGTTTGGTTTCAATATCTAGTATTTAATGATAATTCCCATATATTAAAATAATATTTGTTTAAAAAAATTTACTCTTTCAAATGAGAAAATTAAGTTTTTAATGTTTTTGAAAATCAAAATATTTTTTTGCACCTACCGAAGGTTCGGAGGAACATGAATGGTTTTATCATTAGCTTTCATACCCCACTAGAGAGCTAGAGGAATACGACAGGTTTTAAACACCAAAATATCTTTCGCACCCTACTATAAGGCTAGAGGAATATGAAAGGTTTTATTTTTACAAAATTAAAGAATTCCTAATTTTCATTTTGAAAAGGATATCTCATTATTAAAATAATATGTGAAACTCCTTGTATACGTTGGGAGAATTTCGTGTACTACTTTAACTCGAAGACGTTGCCTTAAATTTTAAAAATTCTAGTTTTATAGAAAATAATAAAAATTTATCCTAGGTACCCCTTAAAATACAACTTCCACATAAAAGTATCCTAGTGACTCTAAAGGACTTGGTTCTAAGGTAACTGAATTAAATGTCCCTAGGGTATACCTTCGACATGAAATTATCTCGATAACCTAAAAGACTTATTATTATCATAAACAAAATGAACCAATTCCACTATGCACCTTCGACATAAAGGTGTCCTGGTGATCATATAAGACTTAATTCTAATATTAATTACTAAAATGTCTTTAAGGTTTACTGTCGACATTCAAGCATCCCAATAACCCTAAGGATACAATAACTTCATAAAAAGATGAATCTATCCCTATTATGCCCTTTTGATATAAAAGTATCCTATTGATCATAAGGGACTTGATTTTAGGGTAAATTATTAAAATAATTTTAAGGTGTACCTTCGACATAGAAGTACCCAAATAACCCTAAAGAACTCGATAATGATATGAAATGATAATTTTACCCTTAATCGGTAACTTTGATATTAAACATGACATGCAAAATTTTGCTAATAGGCTCTAAATTTCACCAAATTGCATTTTAGGCACAAAATGAAAAAAATGCTAGAAACGTCCCTAAATAACCAAAATATCCTAAATGGGTAATTTGATGTGAGAAATGACTTTGTTAACCCTGTAAACAAAAGGCTTTCCTAATAAACTTTGAACTTTTTTAATTTTACAAAATAGTCCCTATATGAAATAAAGTAGAAAATCAAATATCAAACGCATCAAAATGAACATGGAAACATGCCAAAAATCATATGCAGTGTTTAGCCAAGTTTCTTTAGTAGCCAAGTTACTTTGGCCTTGGAGCAATTTTTTTACTGTTGCAAACAAGTTCCTATATGAAATAAATTACGAAATCTAACATCAAATATCTCAAAATTAACATGAAAAAGATATCAAAAATCACATGAAGCATTAGGCCAAGTACCTTTGGCCTTAGAATAATTTTTTTTCAATTTTCATAAAAATCTTTAAATTTTTTAAAATTGCAAAAAGGCCTCTAATAGGTTAGAAAATACATGATATGTATTCAAACATGTTAAAAAAGCATGAAACACATCCCCAAGGTACATGATGCATTTGACTAAGCATTATAGGCCTTAAAACAAAATGTTTTCATTTTTACAATTTAATCCTTAAAATTTCTTTGTTTATAAAATAGCTTAAAAGTAATCAAAAACTTCACAAACAAGTCCATGCATGGTTCAGTTAATTGGAAATATACCCTTCCAAGGCCTTGAAATTTTTGGTAAAGTTATTTTTAGGCCCCTACAAGTTTGAAACCAAGCATATTATCAAATTTGGCCAGCACTAATAATATCCAAAAATAATTTTTTTGTTCATGTAATTTCATAAATATCAACATAAATACAAGTCCTAAATTTTATGAAACTTTAAATACATGAAATTATTAAAAATAATGAATACATTAACATATTTTATCATAAATCAATATGAAAACACAAAAGAAAATAGCATAAAATTATATATACAACATCACAACATTATTTTCACAATAAATATATATTTTCATAATGAGAATTAGGCTATTAGTAACAAAAATCAAATTAAACATTTAAATCACCAAGCTTTAATACTACCCTTCATACTTGGCCTTTCAACATGGGTGAAAATCCATGAACACAAGCATCCTTTTGGCTCACTGAAAGGAATAAAATTGAATGAAGTGAACAAAATAAGACTTTTAGAAGAGCAATTAGCTTAAAAACTTAGAAAATTTTGGTGTTTTTTAGTGATTTTTGCTCATGGAATGCTAAAGCCCCAAAATGAACCAACTTTCCCCTACAAATAGAGGAAGGGATTTGGCCACAAGCTGAAGAAAGTCCCTTGGTTAAATGGTTCTAGCACTTTATTCTTTTTCTTGTTAATTTTTGTTAAAATTTTCTTCTTTTTTTTTAATATTTTTTACATTTTGATGAGATTTTATTAATGGTTTTCATCCTTTTATAAGCTTAGTCAAAAGTCTAAATAGATGAGTCAAATGGACTAAGCTTAGATTTCATGATTATTGGGATGATGTTAACCTTGATGATAAAATTCAATTCCAGTTAAATTAATTCTAATATAATTAAGCTATCAAAATTTAAAATTAAAATAAATTTCATGATATGTTGACCATTCAAATTGCTCGAATAGTTATTCACATCACTTAAAATGTGAACTGGTGTCTAGGTTATCCCTTAAACGGGATTATGATAAGATGTGCTGAGATGAAGGTAAAGGGGGAACCATTAGATGAAGCACTGATCCAACTAGTCTAGGGTGGCCACTACGAAGTGGCTGAAGGTTTGAAGTCACCATCGATCAATTTAGGCTAGGCATGATTGAATGTTTATTGAAAATGATATTTAAAGTTACAAAACTCGAAACATCAATTTCAGGGTCTACACGACTTAAAGATTCATCGGTTAGGTTCAGGAGTTAGTTACATATGGGGAAGGATTAACCTTTAAAATGCTTGAAATTGGTACCATTACTTGGTTTTGATTCTCTCAGGCTTTATTTGTCATTATTTTGATATAATCCTCTTATGGTACATGAATTTTGTGTAAAACCATAAACTTGAGTTTTAAAAAAGATTTAAATCTCACACGTGCCCCGTGAAGGTGGGAAGCATTAAGATTTTGGACCAAAATGATGTCTGAATTTAATCTTGAAAATCAAATATCTTGTGTTAGACACTGAAGAGATACCAATACAGAACACTTTATCATCTTTTTAAAATATTTTAAAAACATGAACGCAAAATGGACACCATAAAACGAAATGTATTAATAAGATGAAAAAGAAAATAATAAATATTACATAAAAATAAACACATAAGGTAAGAAAAAGGAAAAAAGAAGAGATGATTGGAATGGACTTATAATTGTCTTTGATTATTAATAAATAACTGGAGTGACAATCTTGAGATGCATTTAAACTCAGTGGTCGCTTGAGGTGTGAAAATAAGGTTTGGATTGAAAGGTTTAAGAATGTTTGAGAGAGAGAAAAATATAGATTTTGAATGAAGCTTGAGAGAAGAGGTTGTAGCATTCCCTTAAAAAATGAGGGCTAGAGTGCCCCTAAAGATAAAAATTTCAAAAAAATGTAAAGTTATAGTATCCCCTAAAAAAATAAGGTTAAAATGCCTTCAAAGATAAGAATTTCAAAATAAGTAGGGTTACAGTATCCACTCAAAAAATGGAGTTATAGTATCTCCTCAAGAGATTGGGTTGTAGTATCCCCAAAAGTAAAAAATTTTATGAATTTTGAAAAATAAACTGTTTTTGATGAAAATATTTTTTTAGCCCTTCATGCAAGGTTAATAAAAGTTTGACAAATATCATTAGACACTATAAAGTTAGTCAGACTCATTAGAGGCATCTGAATGCATAGAAAGATGACTTAAAAAAATTATTAAATTATGATAAGTGTCCAAAAAAGGGGGACAACATCTCACTGTTCCCTTTCCAAAATTTATTCCAAGCTCATTTAAAGGATTTAAGCGATAAAAGAATACAGTTGGAAAGGTGACTCGAAAAGGGTTATTATAAAAATATTTTGTAAATCCATAAAAATCACTTTCTAAGTGGAATTAATTTTTAACAATGATGGCATGTACAGGAGAAACAATGTGATGGAATTTGAAAAATCACTCTAGATTAATTAAAAATTCTTAAAGCAGAAATGATATTCCTAAAAAAGAATGTAGTTTTCAAGAAAAAATATTTTAAAATTTGAAAAAAAAAATTGATGGGCTGAAATGACCCAAACAGAATGCAAATCACTAATTCTAGGGGTTTCAGATAGCATCAATTCAAAAAATCATAACTCCCTCATTCGAAATGATCTGAGGTCCAACAAGATACTGTTGGAAGGGTAATTTGATGCCCTTTAATTAAAAAATAAAAAAAAATCTAGAAAAATCATTTAATGTTTAAAAATAATTTTTCAAGTCATGACTACAATGCTGCTATGGAAAAAATAAGGTGTTATTTGATTTTTCAGGTTTCTTATGGTCAAGCTCGAGCCATGGACATCTACATGTCTATGAAATGGGAAAAAAAAGTGACATGGGTGTCACAAGTTCATTCCAGAAACTCAGAGTTGTTTGGGACAATGAAACAACTCATTGACCATGCCACAAATAAGGGTGTAAACTCACAATCAAGGCTTAATATTTTTAAGAAATTAAAGGGTTATTTTTCTTCTGAAAAATAGCACTTTTGAGCTTGTTTAACCATTAATCCAGACTTGGAAAGCTTGATTTAGCTTCAAGATTTAAGGACTAATTTACTAAAAACTTTAAATACATGCTAGTCTCCATCTATTAGAGGTAGCATAGACTTAATTTTGAGGGGTTTTTGTTAAAAAATTAGATTTTACAACCAACGAACAACCAAGCATCTTGATGAACATGTTGTGAACTAAATATGATCTACATGATGATGAACATGAATGAACATTCAAGCATAATTTAAACCAATGAAAATGGATGGAAAATGATAAGAAAATACATGAACTAGGGTTGTTTTGATTGCAAAAATTAAGCATGGATGTTTGGTCTCTGAAGTAACATGACAGCACCAAAAGAAATCATCAAAGTACTAGAACTACCATATCCAAGGCCATAAGAATTCATGAAATAGAGCAAGGTGACGAAATATATACAAAAAAGTTTTGAATCTTAGTTTTGCTTGGAGTAGCAACTTTAAGCTAAATTTTTTCCCTTTCTATGCTATTGGTTAGCAAGAAAAAGATGAAAAAAAAAAGCTTTTTGGTTATGGTATGGATGATAGGGAATTTTTAAAGGTGTAAATAAAGGAAAAAAGGGTTTTTGAAGGTAGTTTGGTGGTGGTTTGAAAAAAGCTACGAAAATGAGGGATGATTTTTGGTCTTTTGGTCATTAAGGATTTTTTAGAGAGTATGTAAGAGTGTTAATATGTGTTCCACTAAGCCAAAGTTGGCCTTTTATAGTCACACGCTCAACCAAAGGTTTAGGAGCCAAAAATAATGGTATTATGGGGTTTTTCTTATATAAAGGGGATAGGTCTAGGTATTATATGGAGTAGTCTTTCTTTCTATTGGTTCTGGCAAGCAAAGTAATGGAACGAGGGGGCTAAAGAAGTCTATAATAAGGAGAAATATGAGAGATACCCCTAAATAATCATGCAATCCATGAAAATGTCCCATTTTAATCTATGTTGGGCCTCAAAATTTCTTAAAATCCAATCATAAGTCCAATGTTAAGGCTTGGTATGAATTTTGATGATTTTTTATGCCAAAAACATGTTTAAATTGAATTTTAAGTTCAATGGTGTAAGAGTGTAAAGACAGCACAAATTGGGCAAAAATGCCTATGGTATTGAAATAAGATTTCTTGTATGGATACCAAGGGCCGATTTTGGTTTCAGATATTGATGGCATGAAGTTGGTATCAATAACTAGGCTTTCTTGTATCGATACAATAAGCTTTACATTGATACAAAAGATAAAATTCCTCGAGTATTAAGACTTTTTTGCTTATATCAATACAAACACCTCTAACATCACTTTTTTAGCTGTGAAACAACTCTATATCGATACCAAGTCCCTTTGTATCGATACACTACCTTTTTATATGATACAAATGGCAAAAGTTTGAGATTTTGAGGGTGTGTTACCTCATATCAATATATCTCATCCATGTATAAAGACATTCATGCATAAATATTGATTTTCTTGACCTTTGGCTCTCTAAACACCTCACCTTAATCAGGAATGATGGAAATTGATCTGTGCTCATTTGAATGACCCTAATGTTAACTTAAAACATGATTTTGATGTCTTTTTTACATTCTTTTAATATGGTCTCTGGCGACACAGTAATTGATAGTTATATTTTTTATTTTCATTATTTTATTCTATTACCTTTTAACTAAGTCTTAAGATGCTAGAAATTGGCCCAAACAAAATGAGATGTTTACGGTTGCTTTTTTGGCCACTGTTGAGTATTAAAAATAGGGTAAAAACAAATGGACACTATTTTGATTAGGGTAGGATAATGCCTCTTAAGTGCTTGGAAAAATAAGATTTAATTAATATTTCACTATGATGATCATAACATATTAGTGGCGATTTTAATGAAGGTCTAGATAGGTATTGCAAGGTTTAATCTTCTTACTAGGCGTTTAGGTTTATTTCCTAAAGTTTGACCACCTAGAAAGATGCTAGCTAATATGGACTTTGACTTAGTCAATACTTATTTTTTTATAAACGAACTCGATAGACGTCCAACTCTTTGTTGACAGACGTGATTAGTGCCCTACTCTTTGTAAACTAGCTTGATTAATGTCTAAGTCTTTGTGGATATACTCGATTGACATTCAACTCCTTGTGGATAAGCTTAATTGGTGCCTAACTCTTTGCAAATAGACTCTATTGGTGCCTAGCTCTTTGGGACATACTCAATTAGCATCTAGCTCTTTGTGGACAGACTCGATTAGTGCCCATGGACAAACTCGATATATGAAAGATGAATAACTTCATGAAAAATGCTGCAGGTATCCCCAAGAGAAGCTTGTGAGCTATCCTAATTAAAACATCCTCAAGAGAGGCTTTTAGGGATATCTTCGAAATAGGCTTTAAAGTATTTCATGAAATATTTTTAAAAAGGGCTTTGGAAATTTTGGAAATATCATTATAAAAACTTTGAAAGTTTTTTATATAATGTCCTTAAAAAAGATGTTAAAGGTTTTCTAATAACATGTCTTCAAAAAAAGGCTTTGAAAATTTTTAATAAAATATCTTTAAGAGAGGCTTTGAGGTTTTGCTAAAATATTATCAAGAAAGGCTTTAAAGTTTTTTGAAGATCCTCAAGAGAGGCTCTAAAAGCTTTTTGATGAAATATCCTCAAGAAAGGTTTTGGAAAATTTTTGCTAAAATATTCTGAAGAGAGGTTTTGAACATTCTTGAAGTATCCTTGAGAGGCTTTAGAAATTTTTTGAAAATTTCCTTAAAACAGACATTATATCTTTCTAATGAACTATTCTCAATAGAGGTTTTGAAAATTTCTGATGAACTATACTTAAAAGAGGCTTTACAGGTTTTTTTTAATGAAAACATCCTCAAGAGAAGCTTTTAGAAAATTTTGGAAATACCCTTAAGAGAGGCTTTAAAAGTTTTTAATGAATAATCTTCAATAGAGGCTTTGAAGGTTTTTTAATGAAAACATCCTCGAGAAAGGCTTTGGAATTTTTTTTTTAGAAATATACTTAAGAGAGGAGATATGATATATGCCATGAATGTCATGTCAAAGCATAAATGCCATGCTTTGTGAGTAGGTTGATAGTAATGCTTGTTATCAAGATGCCCATGTGTGTTGAATGATGTATATGCATGTGAGGTGGTGTGGTGAATGTTCATAAATACAAATATGTAAAAACACGAATAAACGTGAGTGCAAATGCCTATAGATGTAAATGTCCGTGAGTGCTACTAGACACAAACAAGATTGCATATGAGTGCAAATGCTTATAGGTAATAATGCATATAAATGCAAATGCTCACAAGTAAAGACGCACAAGAGTTTAACTACTTGAATGAGAATGCATATAAGTGTGAAAGTATGCAGTAAGGATGCACTTGAATGTGTAAGAAAGGATGCACATGAGGCAAGTGCTTATAAACGAAAATGCAAGTAGGTGTAGACATTCATGAATAAAAGCAAACGTGAATGCGAAGGTAGGCAAGTAAGGATATGTGTGAGAGCAAAGGTATATGAGTGCAAATGCACATGAATGAGATTTTATATAGGTATGAAGGTAGGTAATTGAGGATATGAGTAAAAGTGAATGTCAGTAAGTGCACTTTGTATAGAGAAGAACGTACATGAGTGCAAATACATGTGAATGGAATTGCATGAGAATGTAATTATAGTAAACGAGAATATATGTATATGAATACAAGTTTGCATGTAAGTATAGAGACTTGTAAGTATGAATGGACATAAATGACATGTATGCCAATGCATGAATATGGACACACATGAGTGCAAATGTTTGTACATATGGATGGACTTGGTGCAAATACTTGTGAATGAGCATGCATATTAGTGTGATTATAGGTGAGTGAGAATACATGTGAGTGCCAGTGTTCGTGTATGCACTTAAGGGCTGATGCCTATGAGTATAAACACCAAAACTAGCCATTTTCCAAATGAATGGGAAGTAATGCAAATGCTAGAGTCAAAACTGATGCAACTATGCTTGAAGTGAAGTGTATGTTGATGAATGATGCTCAAATGACTATGCAAATGATGCATATTCTCATGAAAGATGACATGGATGTTCACGAAGGTGTAGAGGTTAAAACTATGGTTGGCTCTTTTTCAAATCTAGCTTAACCTTTTTGGAAGGTTCATCTCTTCGAGTTAAAAACCATTCTAATCCCAGTTTGCCCCATTATTGGAAAAGCTATTGTCTTTTTTGCTTAAAATGTTCATTTGATGAAAACTCGCCAGTTAGAATGATATTTAAGTCTCTTGAAGACTGCTAATCCATTGTTAGAATATTTCCTAAATGGCAACTAGGCCTTTTTAGTTAAGATAAAGGGCTTGAAGAGGGCTTTGATTAGTTTAAGAAAATTTCAAGACATGTGAAACGAATTTGTTGTTTTTCTAGGCTTATGAATGTGCTAGTCCTTATAGAACATGAATTCCTTGAAAACTAAATAAATTTAAGATTCTTTTAAGCCTCTTACAGTTGATATTTTCATTAGTACTATGATTGGCCATGATGGGTTTAGGATTGTGAAGTTGATCAAGAAAAGTGAGGAATGTAATCCTAAGTGTGTTCCCTTTAAAGATGATAATTTAGGGATATTCATGAATTTCTTTGGAATAATGGATTCCTTGTCAAGATCTATAAATACATAAATGCCATCAAAAATTCTTTATTTTATTCTAGACTATCGCTTTTAGGTTTTCACCCTAAAGCTTTAATCTTTCCATTTTTAATTTCTTTTTTGTTTGATTACATCATCATGCTTTTTAAGAAAGCTCAAAATTGAGCAAAAGAACAATTTCTTCAAGAATAGATTCATCAGTCCATATGGCCATGTTTGATTGATATGCATTTTTCAAGGACCATAATATAGGCCAGGGTTCATGGTTTTGAAAAAAAGGGTATAAAAGCCCAAAATAGAGCGCTTAAAGGTGATTAGATCAATGATCATTTCTTTTCATGAGGGCATCCATGTCTTTGTTTTTTTATTTTATTCCCTTTTCTTGATTTTGCTTTTATTTTTGTTTTTCATTTTTGTGTTTTTGCTTTTAACCTTTTCATCATTTGTAGAGGGAATCTCAAACTTTAGAAACCTAGTACTTTTTCCATTTGCCTTTTGATGTCGAGCATTCTCAGAATCGTAGATTATGATATCTACCCCTATACTCTTTAAATAGGTTTCTTGTTTCCTCAACGTGAGAGGTGGTCCTTGATCAGGGTTTCAAAAGAATAAACTTATTAGGCACAAAAGGGTAGCAAGGTAAAGTTCTTCTAATGTATAAGAAGATGATCGAAGATGGCCATTTTTCATTTCAAACATGATTATGTAAATTAAACAATTATTTTTTAAAGAAAGTTCCTTTGAAGACATTTTGAATTGTTTAATCACATGACGTTGTACTTTTTATTTTTATTTTTCTAATTTTTTTCAAAAAACATGCCTTAGTTTTTTTTCACTCTTTATTCACTCTACATGCTTCGACATGCCTTATTTTGATTCGCCACTGATGGGAAATCACATGATGTTAAGGTTTATTGAAAAAGATTCAAGTTTTGGGATATCAATATGATAAGTGATAACTACGGATAGGGGCCATGGTGGTTCCTAAGACGTGGCTTGAGAAAGGTCTTTAGGAAATGGTTTAGAGGTATTAAAATGAAAAGGAAAACTAGAGACCAAGAAATCATGGTAGAGATAAAAAGCATATTTTAAGAAAAACTTTTCGTAAATGGTTTGGAGGTATCGAAATAAAAGTAGAAAACTAGGGGCCAAGAGGTTGTGGTAGGGAGATAGGGTAGTTTTATGGCATCACCCTAAGATGTGATTTGAAAAGCTTTCATGGTATGGCTTAGTAGCTTGGGTTTTGGTTTGTGAAGAAGAAGGTGGATTTTTTTACATAATCCTAATACATGTCAAATTATCACGGATAGGATTTTAAGAGAATATCACATTTATTTGGTTCCAAAAGGGTTTATAAATTCTAAAAGATTGGTCCTCATTGCTCCTGGCCTAAGTCAATGTTTTTTGTTTATTTGATGGTTTTAGTGTGGCCATATGCCACGGTTCAAAATTAACTCCTTAAAGTTTTGGGTTTTACTATTAGTCAATTTTATACATGGAAAAACCTAAAAGAAAGATGAAGAATGCAAGCAATCCCTAGTATTCTTGAGACTTTTAATTTCACATTTTCATTAGATACATGATTAAAAGTTTAAAACATGTTGATTTCATAAAAGATGCCATTTCGAAGACAAAAGCTTGTCAAATAAAGCATGCTAATTGCAACGCTTCCATCGTCCTAGTTTTACACATCCAATTTCATAGTTGATTAAGATCTAGTTGTCCTGCTTCAATAATCATTGCGTTTTTCTCTTCAGAGCTCTACATTCTTTTGTGGAATGACTTGTGCACCCTTTATGATATCCGTAAGTAATGGCATCATGACCTTTTAGGTAGGGTGGCTTTAGAGTTTCAGAGTAGATTGCCATAATCAACTAATCCTGGGTAAGCTAAAAAGGTAATTAAGTGTATGATACTAAGATTAGTTTTATGGGGTTTCTATCTCGACTACCTTGTTGCCTTTTTTTGAGCACTCTCTAACCCTTTTGGCTGATAGATTGGTCCAACTAGGGTCATAAAAACTAAGTTATGCATTAAAAGAGATGCTAGCAGGTAAAAACTTGAGTAAGGGTTGAATGTAACATTATCTCCAATAGGATGAACCATTTGGCTTGCAACATAAGGATGGTGTATGGTAAAGCCCTTTGTCAGCTACCAATTGCAGATCAAGGTTTGGACTTTTCTTCTTTTATCTATAATATTTTCCTCTCCTCAGTATGTGGTAGCTCGTCTTTTCCAAGTTCCTCGAACAAGACTAGATCAGTAAAATTCCTTATGGTATTCCCTATGAGCTTGCCATAAAAAGGGGCATATAGTGTTTCCATAAAGTATGTTGTCATCTCTTTCTCATTTAAAGGTAGATGTACTTATGCTGCCTCTTTCTTCCATCTTTGGTCATATTACCTAAAAGTCATAGTAGGCTTTTTCTCCATGTTTCTCAAAGAAAATTTATTAGGTGCCCAATCAGAAATATGCTTATAGTGGTCCAACAAGACCTTGGTAAGATCAACACATGTTTGGATCTTAGTTCTTTTTAATTCATTATACAACCAAGCAGCTCCCTTAGTTAATCAGTCTTAGAAGCAGTGAATCAGAAGTTTCTCATTCTCTTCATATCTATCCATTTTTCGGTAATACATCAAAATGTTGGCAGTCAAATTCGTGGTGTAATTGTACCTTCAAACTTGGGTACCTTAAACTTAAGTGGAATGATGAGGTTGGAAACTAGGCCCAGAGATTTAGCACCTATGATTCTGAATTTGTCATTCTCCTCGATTACACTAAGGAATGTTTTTAGCTATTGGCATTTGCTGAGGTCTTTTATAGTTTCTAAAAGTTTGGCACCTCTAGGTTTCTCTTGCTTTATATATCATTTAGATTGAGAACCGATGGATGCATTAAGGAAAATTTAGTACTTGCTCTATGACATTTGGAATGCGTAGTTGTAACAATCAAAATCATGCAGATAATTGAATATGTCTTTAGAATTGGTGTTATGTGAGGTCATTGCTCCTGGACTACTCCTTGGATAATTGTAACTTAAATGCCAACAGTGTGGTGATCTTTAAAATTTGTCAACTGTTTCATGATTATTGCATAGTGTGTCACTAGTGCCAACAGTACCAATAGTGTGTCACTACCTTATTGCACTAGTTTACCCATTTTCTTTAATGGAGGTAGAAACCATCTTCATCAACCTAGCTATCTGCGTTTGCAGTTCCACATATTTATGAAGCAAACACTTTAGATCTTCTTTATGCATAAGCTCTAATATCTCAATTCTAGCTGAGTGGTTATCCCCTATGATCAATAGTGTTAGTCGACCTTGATACCTCTCAAAGAATAATGAAGCTTGTTTTAGAAAAGTTTTGGCATTCATGTAGGCCACCACTCTAACCTTTTGGTTCATGTGTCATGCATGGATGTATGCATGCATGTATGTAAATGAGTGCAATGAGGATGTTAATGTAAGGTCTAAAAAGATGTAATGATAATGGAAATTTTATCATGGAAATCTAGCTTTAGGATTGCAAATAGTATGAGGAGTGTGCATGGAATGTATGAAATGCACGATGTCGCATCCTTGGTACACCGGCCATGGTATAATGGCTCTTAAGAAGAAGGAATCCATATGAATAAATGAATTATACCCTAAAACTTATCATGAAAATATGATGCTAATAGGGCGAAAATCCTTTGGGCATTATGGTGCTCGTTCACTATTACCCCATGTCAATTGTCTCTACATCTTTGATGAAAGAAATGATGCATGTGACACAAATATTAGAAACCATATTAGAAAATATTGGTAAGAAAAGGAAAAGCAATAAAACCAAATAACTGAAATTGCCCGATAATAGGCATTATGATTCCTTAGGGCAGCTCTGAAAGATAGAAGAAAGAATCGCTCTTCCTTCATGGTACAAATTGACACGGACAATACAATGATGTGTGCAAGTTGAAACCTTGCGATGCGGTGGCTTTTCAAGTTAAAACTAGCAACCCATGTGACAGTATTTGTTTATCATTAGTTAGGGGTAGTCAATACCAAACCATCAATCGGCTAGCAAGATAGCTTAATCAAATTAATATTTATTCTTTTAAAGCTAATACTTGGTGTTAATTGGATTTTAGATGACAACGTTTGCATGCCACCATCTCCAAGAGTGCAATATTTCTTAGCCATTGGTCAGACAACATAACAGCTCAACCGTGTTAGTTTGCCTTTGATGGGGAGATACGAAACCTTTTGGGCGTAATTGACCAATTAGGTAATGATGTACATCTATTGTCACTTATTGGTGGACATGCGTTAAGCTATCAATCAAACAGCATAACGGCTTGATTGGGTCAACTTTATTGGTTTAATGGCATTGGGATGGCCTTGAAAAGATCATTGGTAAGAACACTCAAGTGTTTCACCTAAAGGAAAAACAAGTATTAGTTACCCATCAAATAGTACAACGGCCTACCCCAGTGATCTATCAAGGGCCAAAAATGAAAAGGTAGGCATGAAGATCTTGCTATGCCTATGCCTATGTTAAGGGTTACTCATGAAGGTAGATAGTTCACTTCCTTTTAATAATTAGGGCCTTAATCTTACCATGGTGTTTTGAAAAAATCAAATACAAAATAAAAGTGCATAATGTGTGTAGGGGAAATAATTAGACTTTTCATTTATCTTTTGTTGCCATATTTGTGAAGTTAGAAATTATTTGGGAATAATTTCGTCCTTGACAAATAAGCTAAAAAATCATGAAAAGCAAACCATTAGTAAACAAAGATAAAGGGAATTATTAGTAAATAAGATCAAAAATCAAGAGAACCAAGAACTAAGTAGGACACGACTAGTTGCAGGCCTAGCTTTCTAATTTGTCCCCAGTGGAATCACCAGGCTATAACGATGTGCCCTTACTTGGCACTATGCCTACTTTAATTGCTTTAATGGTGATGCACCCAACTTAAAATGTGAATTAGCCTTTAACTTATCCCTTGATCGAGATTTGGATTAAGAATTTTGAGATGAAGGTAAAAGTGAAGGATTATCTTATGAATCGCTCATCTAATCGATCTTAGGTGGCTACTAAGAAGTGGTTGTAGGTTTGGAGTCACCATTGATCATTTAGGCTAGGCATGATCGAAAGTCTATTGAAAACGAAATTTTGAGTTATGAAACTCAAAACATCAATTTCATGGTCTATGAGGTTCAAAGATTCATCGGTTGGGTTCAAGAATTAGTTACAAGTAGGGAATGATTAACACTCCATTGTGCCCAAAATTGGTACATCTAGCTATGTCTTACTTGCTTTTGGTGCTCCTCGTATTAACTTGTCATTATTTTGATATAATCCCTTTATGATACATGAATTTTGTATAAAACCATAAACCCTAGTTTTAAAGAAGGTTTGAATCTCATGTATGCAGATGAAGATGGGAAACACTAAGATTTCGGATTAAAGTGATATTAGATTTATTCTTGAAAATTAGATAGTCCTTGCTAGACTCTAGAGAGATGCTAACATGGAACATTGCCTTGTAACTTTCTGAAAATATTTTGAAAAACTTGAATGCACAGTGGACACCATAAAAAGAAATGTGTTAGTGAGACAAAAAAGAAAATAATACATGTTGCATAAAAATAAACACACAAGGTAGGGAAAGGGGAGAGGAAAGGGATGATTAGAATGTATCTCATAAATGTCTTTGATTATTAATAAATAACTAGAGTGACA